>JAKDEW010000938.1:0-86385 GCA_021963965.1 Artemisiospiza belli
GTTTGGGGGAAAATGGGAATTTGGGGGGAAAAAAGGGGGGTTTGGGGGGAAAAATGGGAATTTTGGGGGAAAAAATGGGGGTTTTGGGGGGGAAAACGGGAATTTATTGGGGGAAAATGGGGAAAAAATGGGGGTTTGGGGGGAAAAATGGGAATTTTGGGGGAAAAAATGGGGGTTTTGGGGAAAAAATGGGAATTTAGGGGGAGGAAATGGGGGAAAAATGGGGGTTTGGGGGGGAAAATGGGAATTTTGGGGGAAAAAATGGGGGGGAAATGGGGGTTTGGGGGGAAAAAATGGGGTTTTGGGGGGAAAAATAGGAATATCTGGGGGGAAAATGAGGGGAAAAATGGGAATTTTGGGGGAAAAAATGGGGGTTTGGGGGGGAAAATGGGAATTTTGGGCTGAAAAATGGGGTTTTGGGGAGAAAAATGGGGGTTTATTGGGGGGGAGAAATGGGGGTTCGGGGGGAAAAATGGGAATTTTGGGGGAAAAATGGGGAAAAAATGGGGGGTTGGGGGAAAATGGGAATTTTTGGGGGAAAATGGGAATTTATTGGGGAAAAATGGGGAAAAAATGGGAATTTTTGGGGAAAAAATGGGGGTTTGGGGGGAAAATGGGAATTTATTGGGGGGAAATGGGGGTTTGGGGGGAAAAATGGGAATTTTGGGGAAAAAAATAGGGGTTTGGGCGGAAAAATGGGAATTTATTGGGGGGAAATGGGGAAAAAATGGGAATTTTTGGGGAAAAATGGGAATTTTAGGGGGCAAATGAGGTTTTAAAGGGAAAAAATGGGGGTTTGGGGGGATGAAATGGGGAAAATAGGAGGGAAATGGGAATTTTGGGGGGAAATGGGGGTTTTGGGGTGAAAAATGGGAATTTCAGGGGGGAAATGGGGAAAAAATAGGAATTTTAGGAGAAAAAATGGGAATTTTGGGGTGAGAATTGGGGGTTTGGGGGGAAAAATGGGAATTTTTGGGGGGGGAAATGGGGAAAAAAGGGAATTTTAGGGGGGAAAATGAGGTTTTAAAGAGAAAAAATGGGGTTTGGGGGGATGAAAGGGGGAAAATAGGAGGCAAATGGGGGTTTAGGGGAATTAAATGGGAATTTTAGGAGAAAAAATGGGAATTTCAGGGGAAAAAATGGATTTTGGGAGAGGAAAATGGGGGTTTGGGGCGGTAAAATGGGAATTTCAGGGGAAAAAATTTGGTTTGGGGGAATGAAATGGGGTTTTGGGGGGGATGGAAGGGAAAAATGGGATTTGGGGGGGATAAAATGGGGATTTCGGGGAATAAAATGGGGGTTTTTAACCAAAAATTATGCAGCTAAAGAAGTGGGTTTTTAACCAAAAATAGTCATTTTTATGGCCCAAAAAAAGGGGTTTTGGGACCAAAAATAGTGGGGGTTTTTGGACTGAAAATAGTCATTTTAGTGGCCCAAAAATGGAATTTTTTACCCAAAACCCCATTTTTTTTAGCCCAAAAGAAATAATTTTTTACCCAACCGCCACCCCACGATCTCCCTGTCCCGGAATCCCCCCAGAATTGCAGAATTTCCCAGTTTTGGGGTTTTTATGGAGCAAAACCTATCAGGGGTTTTGGATCAAAATCAGTCATTTTCGTGGAGCAAAAGAGAAGATTTTTGGGCCAAAACCAGTAATTTTTGTGGATCAGAAAAATGGGGTTTTTTAACCAAAAATATTTATTTTCATGGAATAAAAGCAGGGGTTTTTTAAGTCAAAAAGAATCATTTCTATGGACCCAAAGGGGTTTGTTTGGACCAAAAATTTTCATTTTTATGGACCAAAATAAATCATTTCTATGGACCTAAAGGGGGTTTTTTGGACCAAAAATTTTCATTTTTATGGACCAGAAAGAATCATTTCCATGGACCCAAAGGGGTTTTTTAGACCAAAAATTTTCATTTTTATGGACCAAAACGAATCATTTCTATGGACCTAAAGGGGTTTTTGGATCAAAATCAGTCATTTTCATGGACCAAAAGCGAAGATTTTTGGGCCAAAACCAGTAATTTTTGTGGATCAGAAAAATGGGTTTTTTTAACCAAAAATATTTATTTTCATGGACTAAAAGCGGGGGTTTTTTAAGTCAAAAATAATCTTTTCTATGGACCCAAAGGGCTTTTTTTGGACCAAAAATTTTCATTTTTATAGACCAGAAAGAATCATTTCTATGGACACAAAGGGGGTTTTTAGACCAAAAATTTTCATTTTTATGGACCAAAAGAATCATTTCTATGGACCTAAAGGGGTTTTTTTGGACCAAAAATTTTCATTTTTATGGACCCAAATAAATCATTTCCATGGACCTAAAGGGGTTTTTTGGACCAAAAATTTTCATTTTTATGGACCAAAAGAAATCATTTCTATGGACCCAAAGGGGTTTTTTTAGACCAAAAATTTCATTTTTATCGACCAGAAAGAATCATTTCTATGGACCCAAAGGGGTTTTTTAGACCAAAAATTTTCATTTTTATGGACCAAAATAAATCATTTCTATGGACCTAAAGGGGTTTTTGGATCAAAATCAGTCATTTTCATGGACCAAAAGAGAAGATTTTTGGGCCAAAAGCAGTAATTTTTGTGGATCAGAAAAATGGGGGTTTTTAACCAAAAATATTTATTTTCATGGACTAAAAGCGGGGTTTTTTTAAGTCAAAAATAATCATTTCTATGGACCCAAAGGGGTTTTTTAGACCAAAAATTTTCATTTTTATGGACCAGAAAGAATCATTTCTATGGACCTAAAGGGGTTTTTGGATCAAAATCAGTCATTTTCATGGAGCAAAAGAGAAGATTTTTGGGCCAAAACCAGTAATTTTTGTGGATCAGAAAAATGGGGTTTTTAACCAAAAATATTTATTTTCATGGACTAAAAGCGGGGGTTTTTTAAGTCAAAAATAATCATTTCTATGGACCTAAAGGGGTTTGTTTGGACCAAAAATTTTCATTTTTATGGACCAGAAAGAATCATTTCTATGGACCCAAACGGGTTTTTTAGACCAAAAATTTTCCTTTTTATGGACCAGAAAGAATCATTTCCATGGACCCAAAGGGGTTTTTTTAGACCAAAAATTTTCATTTTTATGGGCCAAAACGAATCATTTCTATGGACCCAAAGGGGTTTTTTATGACCAAAAATTTTCATTTTCATGGACCAAAACGAATCATTTCTATGGACCTAAAGGGGTTTTTAGACCAAAAATTTTCATTTTTTTGGACCAAAACGAATCATTTCCATGGACCTAAAGGGGGTTTTTGGACCAAAAATTTTCATTTTTATGGACCAGAAGAATCATTTCTATGGACCTAAAGGGTTTTTTTGGACCAAAAATTCTCATTTTTCTGGCCCAAAAAATCCGATTTTTTGCCCAAAACAAAGAACTTTTTTGCCCCAGCCCCGTCCCAGGTGCTGAATTCCCGTGGGATCCCCCAGAATTTCCCATTTTTGGGTTTTTTTCCCGTTTCAGTCCAAGCTGGAGGGCCGCGAGTACCGCGACGCGCAGGAGTTCGCGGCCGACGTGCGGCTGATGTTCTCCAACTGCTACAAGTACAACCCCGCCGACCACGAGGTCGTGGCCATGGCCAGGAAGCTGCAGGTGAGGATTCCCACAGTTCCAGGAAAACTCCCAAAAATTCCAGGGAAAATTCCTTTTTTTGGTTTTTTTTTTTTTTTTTTTTTTTTTTCCCAGAGGGATTTACAAAAAAAAAAAAAAAAAGAAAATTCAGAATAATCAAAAATGCTGACTCGGCACAAAAAAACCCCATAAAAATTGGTGATTTTTTTTGTGGTGGAAATCAAAGAAAAAAATCATTAAAAATGCTGACTCGGCAAAAAAAAAAAAAAAAACATTAAAAATTGGTGATTTTTTTTTGTGGTGGAAGTCAAAGAAAAAATAATTAAAAATGCTGACTCGGCAAAAAAAAAAAAAAAAAAAAGGAAAAAACCAACTGAAAATGTTTGGGGTTTTTTTTTTTTTTGTGGAAGTCAAAGAAATCAGAATTCCCAACCTGCCAGGGAAATTCCTTTTTTTTTCCAGCAGGGTTTTCCCAAAAAAACCCCCCAAAATAATAATAAAAAAAAGCTGACTCAGCAAAAAATCAGGTGGTTTTGCTTTTTTTTCCTTGTTGAAGAAAATTGGAATTTTCAATATTCCAGGAAAATTCCCGACATTCCAGGAAAATTCCCCTTTTTCTCCAATGGGATTTGCCAAAAAAAAAAAACCGAAAATTCAGAATAATCAAAAAATGCTGACTCGGCAAAAAAAAAAAAAACTAGGTGGTTTCCTTTTTCTTTTTTCTTGTTGAAAAAAAAATTGGAATTTTCAATATTCCGGGGGAATTCCCAACATTCCAAGGAAATTCCATTTTTTTTTCCAGCAGGATTTGCAAAAAAACCCCCAAAATTCAGAATAATCCCAAAATGCTGACTAAGCAAAAAAAAAAGGTGGTTTCCTCTTTCTTTTTTCTTGTTGAAAAAAAAATTGGAATTTTCAATATTCCAGGGAAATTCCCAACATTCCAAGGAAATTCCATTTTTTTTTTCCAGCAGGATTTGGGGGGAAAAAAAAAAAAAAATTCGGAATAACAAAAAATGCTGACTCAGCAAACAAACCCATAAAAATTGTTGATTTTTTTGTTGTGGAAGTGAAGGAAATCAGAATTCCCAACATTCCAGGAAAATTCTTTTTTTTGGTTTTTTTTTTCCAGCAGGATTTGCCCAAAAAACCCAACTCAGCAAGAAAATTCGATGGTTTTGCTTTTAATTGACTTGTGGGAGAAAATTGGAATTTTCAATATTCCAGGACAATTCCCAACATTCCAGGACAATTCCCCTTTTTTTTCCCAGTGGGATTTGCAAAAAAACAACCAAAAAAAAGTTTTGGAATAATCAAAAGTGCTGACTCAGCAAAAAAAGTATTAAAAATTTTAAAAATTGGTGATTTTTATGTTGTGGAAGTCAAAGAAATCAGAATTCCCAACCTGTCAGGGGAATTTCCAACATTCCAGGAAAATTCCATTTTTCTCCAGCAGGATTTGCAAAGAAGACCAAAAAAAATCAGAATAATCAAAATATGCTGACTTGTCAAAAAAATTACACCAAAAAGTAAAAAAAATAAAATAAGGTTTTGTTCTTGTTGAAGTTAAGGAAATCAGAATTCCCAACATTCCGGAGAAATTCCCAACTTCACAGGAAAACTCCATTTTTTTCCAGCAGGGTTTAAAAAAAAAACATTAAAAAATCCCAAAAATCAAAATATGCTGACTCATCAAAAATTATTAAAAAAAAAAAAAAAAAAAGGAAAATAAATGAAAAGTTGGGTTTTGTCTTGTTAAAGTGAAGGAAATCAGAATTCCCAACCTGCCAGGAAAATTTCTTTTTTTTTCCTGGAGGGATTTGGCGGGGAAAAATGGGAATAATCAAAAAATGCTGACTTGGCCAAAAAAAAAACCCCAAAAATTTGTGGGGTTTTTGTTGTTGAAGTGATGGAGATGAAAATTGGGAACATTCCAGGAACATTCCCAAGCTTCCAGGAAAATTCCTCTTTTTTTCCAAGCAGGATTTGCAAAAATAAAATAATTTGATTCGTCAAAAATGCTGACTTAGCAAAAAAATCACCAAATTTTTGGGGGTTTTCTCAATTTTCTCTGAATTTTCTTACAATTCCTCCTTTCATCCAGGTTTTATTTCATATTTCTCTTTTTTCTGTCCAAGTTTGGGGGTGGGAGTAGGAAGGAGCAGCGTGGCTCCAAAAATTTATGGAACTTTATAAAATGGAGGGGAAATCCATCAAAAATCAGGGAAATTTTTCAAAGTTGGGGGAAAAACTTGAAATTTTCCCTCCAAAACCGCCTTGGAGATGGTTGAGATCTCCAGGGGGAATCCATGGTGGAGTTAAGGTTGGAAAAGACCTTGAAAATTTTGGGGTCAACCAAAGATGATCCAAGGAGATCCAGAAGAACTCAAGAACTTGGACAACGCAGGTTTTAAGTGAGAAATTCAGGAAGTTCCTACAAATTTATCTCCCAAAACCACCTTGGAGATGGTTGAGATCTCCAGGGGGAATCCATGGTGGGATTGGGGTTGGAAAAGATCTCAGAAGTCATGGGGTCAACCAAAGATGGTCCAAGAAGATCTTGAGAACTTGGAAAACGCAGCTTCTAAACGATAAATTGAGCAAATCCTGTGAATTTTTCCCCCAAAACCGCCTTGGAGATGGTTGAGATCTCCAGGGGGAATCCGTGGTGGGATTGGGGTTGGAAATTATCTTGAAAATTTTGGGGTCAACCAAAGATGATCCAAGAAGACCCGGGAAAACTCGTAAGTCTCCAAAATACAGTTTTAGAAGGAATAAATCCTATCAATTTTTCCCCCAAAATCTTCTTGGAGATGGTTGAGATGTCCAGTGGGAATCCATGGTGGAACCTCTAAGGTCATCAGCTGAAGCTGATCCAGGAAGATCTCAAGAACCTGGAAGCTGCATCTTCTAAACGATAAATGGAGCAAACCCTGTAAATTTTCCTCTAAATCCACCTCGGGCAGAGTCAGAATTCCAAGAACCCCCAAGATTTCAGGGTCCCTCCCCCACCCCACGTCCAGGTGTTGACCTTTGGTGTAGAACCCACCAGGTTCTGTAGGACCTCCCCCTTTGGAGATGACCCCGGCGTCACCTGGGGCCGTTGCCTGTGCTTGCAGGACGTGTTCGAGATGCGCTTTGCCAAGATGCCGGACGAGCCCGAGGAGCCGGTGATCCCGGCCTCGTCCCCTGGGGTGGTCCCGCCCCCCACCAAGTGGGAATCCATGGTAGAGTTAGGTTGGAAAAGGCCTCAGAAATTATGGGGTCAACCAAAGGTGATCCAAGAAGATCTCAAGAACTTGGAAAACGCAGGTTTTGAATGAGAAATTGTGGAAATCCTACAAATTTTTCTCTCAAAACCACCTTGGAGATGGTTGAGATCTCCAGTGGGAATCCATGGTGGAACCCCTAAGATCATCAACTAAAGATCTCAAGAACATCGAAGTTGCACCTTCTAAACGATAAATGGAGCAAATCCCGTCAATTTTCCCCTAAATCCACCTCGGGCAGAGTCAGAATTCCAAGAAACCCCCAAGATTTCAGGGTCCCTCCCCCACCCCACGTCCAGGTGTTGACCATTGGTGTAGAACCCACCAGGTTCTGTAGGACCTCCCCCTTTGGAGATGGCCCCGGCGTCACCTGGGGCCGTTGCCTGTGCTTGCAGGACGTGTTCGAGATGCGCTTTGCCAAGATGCCGGACGAGCCCGAGGAGCCGGTGATCCCCGCCTCGTCCCCCGTGGTGGTCCCGCCCCCCACCAAGGTGGCCCCGCCCTCGTCCAGCGACAGCAGCAGCGACAGCTCCTCCGACAGCGACAGCTCCTCCGACGACTCCGAGGAGGAGCGGGCGCAGCGCTTGGCCGAGCTCCAGGAGCAGGTACGGGCTGGGCCACGGCTTCTCCTGGTGGGGTCGGGTGGGCCTGGGGTCGGGGGTGGTGGTCGGGGTTGTCCCATGGTGGTCGCGTCCAGAGGTAACGACATCGTTGGGTTTGCTGAGCTGAAATCGATGGGTTTGGCCACCTGAAGTTGTTGGGTTTGTTGACCGAAAATCGTTTGGCTTGTTGACCTGAATTGTTGGATTTTTGGACCAAAATTGTTGGATTTTTGGACCAAAATTGTTGGGTTCATTGACCTGCAATCATTGGGTTTGTGGATCTAAATTAGTTGATTTTAGTTGACGCAGTATTGTTGGGTTTGTTGACCTGAATTGTTGGGTTTGTCAACCCAGAATTGTTGGGTTTGTTGACTTGAAATCATTGTGTTTGTTGACCCAGAATCGTTGGGTTTATTGACCAAAAATTGTTGGGTTTGCAGACCTAAATTGTTGGATTTTTTGACCAAAATTGTTGGGTTTGCAGACCTAAATTGTTGGATTTTTTGACCAAAATTGTTGGGTTTGCAGACCTAAATTGTTGGATTTTTTGACCAAAATTGTTGGGTTTGCAGACCTAAATTGTTGAATTTTTTGACCAAAATTGTTGAGTTCATCGACCTGGAATTGTTGGGTTTGTTGACCTAAAATCATTGAGTTTGTCAGCCCAAAATCGTTGGGTTTGTTGACCTGAATTGTTTAGTTTTTCAGCCCACTACCATTGGGCTTGTCTACCTGAAACCGTTGTGTTTGTGGACCTAAATTATTGGAATTTTTGAACAAAATTTTTGGGTTTGTCGACCTGAAATTGTTGGGTTTGTCAACCTGAAATTGTTTGGTATTTTGACCTGAATCACTGAGTTTGTCAACCCAGAATCGTGTGGTTTGTTGACATTAATGAGTTTGGCAGCCCGAAATTGTAGGGTTTGGTGACTCAGAATCGTTGGGTTTGCGGACCTAAATTCTTGGAATTTTTGTCCAGATTTGTTGGGCTTATTGATCTGAAATCGTTGGGTGTGTCAACCCAGAATTGTTGGGTTTGTTGACCTAAATTGTTGGAGTTTTTGACCAACGTTGTTGGGTTTATTGACCTGGAATTGTTGGGTTCGTGGATCTGAATAGTTGGGTTTGTTGATCTGGAGTTTGGGGTTTGTGGACCCAGAATCGTTGAGTTTGTCAACCTGAGTTGTTGGATTTGTGGACCAAGATCGTTGAGTTTGTTGACTGAAAATTGTTGGATTTTTTGACCAAAATTGTTGGATTTGTAGCCCAAAATCATTGGGTTTGTGGACCCGGAATCGTTGGGTTTGTCAACCCAAAATCATTGAGTTTGTCAGCCTGAAATTGTTGGGTTTGTTGACCCAAAACCGTTGGGTTTGTCGACCCAGGATTGTTGATATTGTCAATCCAGGATTGTTGGCTTTGTTGACCCAAAATTGTTGGGTTGACTTGAAACACTTGGGTTTATTGACCCGAAATTGTTGGGTTTGTCAACCCAAAATCGTTGTGTTTTTTGACCCAAAATTGTTGAGTATTTTGACCTAAATCATCAGGTTTCTCGACCCAGAATTGTTGAGTTTGTTGCCCCAAAACTGTTGGGGTTTTGCCCCAAAACCGTTGGGTTTGTGGACCCAGAATTGTTGGGTTTGTCATCGCAGAATCGTTTGGTTGATTGACCCAAAATTGCTGCGTTGACTTGAAACAGTTGGGTTTGTCAGCCTGAAATTGTTGCGTTTGTCAGCCTGAAATTGTTTGATTTTTTGACCTGAATCGTTGGGTTTGTTGACCTAAATCGATGGGTTTGATGACCCAGAATTGTTGGTTTTGTGGACCTAAGTTGTTGGATTTTTTTACCAAAATTGTTGGGTTTGTCAACCTGGAATCGCTGAGTTTGTCAACCCAGTGTCATTGGTTTTGTCAGCCTAAGTCGTTGGGTTTGTTGACCTGAATCGTTTGGTTTGTCAGCCTGGAATCGTTGGGTTTGTTGGCCCAAAGCTGTTGGATTGACTTGAAACAGTTGGGTTTGTTGGCCCAAAATCGTTGAGCATGTTGAACCAGAACTGTTGGGTTTGTTGACCCAGAACCGTTGGGTTTGTTGACCCAAAATCGTTGAGTGTGTTGACCCAGAACCGTTGGGTTTGTTGACCCAGAACCGTTGGGTTTGTTGACCTGAATTTGTTGGGTTTGTTGACCCAGAAGTGTTGAGTCTGTTGACCCAGAAGTGTTGAGCTTGTTGACCTGAATTTGTTTGGTTTGTTGACCCAGAAGTGTTGAGTTTGTTGACCTGAAATTGTTGGGTTTGTTGACCCAGAACCGTTGAGTTTGTTGACCTGAATTTGTTGGGTTTGTTGACCCAGAACCGTTGAGTTTGTTGACCTGAATTTGTTGGGTTTGTTGACCCAGAAGTGTTGGGTTTGTTGACCTGAATTTGTTGCGTTTGTTGACCTGAAATTGTTGGGTTTGTTGACCTGAATTTGTTGGGTTTGTTGACCCAGGAGTGTTGGGTTTGTTGACCCAGAACCGTTGGGTTTGTTGACCTGAAATTGTTGGGTTTGTTGACCTGAAATTGTTGGGTTTGTTGACCCAGAAGCGTTGGGTTTGTTGACTTAGAGCTGTTGGTCTTGTCAACCCAAAATCATTGGGTTGTTGACCTAAATTGTTGGGTTTGTCGACCCAAGATTGTTGGGTTTGTGACCCAAAATCATTGGGTTGTGAACCTAAATCGTTGGGTTGTGGACCTAAATCATTGGGTTGTGGACCTAAATCATTGGATTTTCGACCAAAATTGTTGGGTTTGTCAACCTAAAATTGTTGAGTTTGTCAACCCAGAATCCTTGGGTTTGTTGACCTGGAATTGTTGGGTTTGTTGACCCAAGTTGTTTGGTTTGTGAACCCAGAATCGTTTTGTTTGTTGACCTAAATCGTTGGTGGCAGGTGGGGTCCTGGGTTGGGTTTGATGACCCTGGAGGTCTCCATGGACCCTTGGAGGTGACAGTGACCAGGTGGGATCATGGGTTGGGTTTGATGACCCTGGAGGTCTCCATGGACCCTTGGAGGTGACAGTGACCAGGTGGGGTCATGGGTTGGGTTGGATGACCCTGGAGGTCTCCATGGACTCTTGGAGGTGACATTCGGTGACTGGTTAGGGTCATGGGTTGGTTTGATGACCCTGGAGGTCTTCAGGTGGGCGTTGGTCAATCCCAGGTTGCAATCAATGACCTTGGAGGTGACCATGGAACGGTTGGAGGTGACATTTAGTGACCAGGTGGGGTCAGTCAGAGGTCAGATTTGATGACCCTGGAGGTCCCCATGGACCCCCTGGACACTGATCTGGATGACCACATGGCGGTTGGTCGATCCCACATTGCAGTCAATCACTTTGGAGCTCTCCATGGAATCATTGGAGGTGACACTCCGTGAGCAGGTGGGGTCATTCAGTAGTTGGGTTTGGTGGCCCTGGAGGTGTCCATGGACATGGACATGACACTGGGTTGGGTTAGCAGCTTGGGGTCTGTCCAGGGTGGGATCTGCTGACCTTGGAGGTCTCCATGGAACCATTGGAGGTGACACTCAGTGACCTGATGGGATCATGGGTTGGGTTTGATGACCCTGGAGGTCTCCATGGCAGAACTGGACCCAGCTCTGCCTGAGAATCAGGGGCTCAGTCTGAGGTGGGACCTGATGGCCTTGGAGGTCTCCATGGAACCATTGAAGGTGACAGTGAGCTGGTGGTGTCATGGGTTGGGGTTGGTGACTCTGGAGGTCTCCATGGACCCTTGGAGGTGACAGTGACCAGGTGGGGTCAGTCATGGGTTGGGGTTTGATGACCCTGGAGGTCTCCAAGTGAGGGTTGGTCAATCCCAGATTGCAATCGAGGACCCTGGAGGTGACCATGGAATGGTTGGAGGTGACAGTAACCAGGTGGGGTCAGTCATGTGTTGGGTTTGATGACCTTGGAGGTCTCCATGGGACCCTTGGAGGTGACAGTGACCAGGTGGGGTTGGTCATGGGTTGGGTTTGATGACCCTGGAGGTCTTCATGGAAGAGCTGGACCCTGCTCTGGCTGAGAATCAGGGGCTCAGTCTGAGGTGGGACCTGATGGCCTTGGAGGTCTCCATGGAACCATTGAAGGTGACAGTGAGCTGGTGGTGTCATGGGTTGGGGTTGGTGACCCTGGAGGTCCCCATGGACCCTTGGAGGTGACAGTGACCAGGTGGGGTCGTGGGTTGGGTTTGATGACCCTGGAGGTCTCCATGGAACCATTGGAGCTGACAGTGACCAGGTGGGATCATGGGTTGGTTTTGAGGACCTTGGAGGTCTCCATGGACCCGTGGAGGTGACAGTGATCAGGTGGGGTCAGTCATGGGTTGGGTTTGATGACCCTGGAGGTCTCCATGGACCCTTGGAGCTGACAGTGATCAGGTGGGGTCAGTCATGGGTTGGGTTTGATGACCCTGGAGGTCTCCATGGAACCATTGAAGCTGACAGTGACCAGGTGGGATCATGGGTTGGTTTTGATGACCCTGGAGGTCTCCATGGACCCGTGGAGGTGACAGTGACCAGGTGGGGTAAGTCATGGGTTGGTTTTGAGGACCTTGGAGGTCTCCATGGACCCGTGGAGGTGACAGTGACCAGGTGGGGTTGGTCATGGGTTGGGTTTGATGACCCTGGAGGTCTCCATGAAGGTCTCCATGGACCCTTGGAGGTGACAGTGACCAGGTGGGGTTGGTCATGGGTTGGTTTTGAGGACCTTGGAGGTCTCCATGGAAGGACTGCACCCAGCTCTGCCTGAGCATCTTGGGCTCAGTCCCAGGTGGGCCCTGACCTTCTGGAGAACTTCCAGCCTCCCACCTCTGCCATCCCCACAGCTGAAGGCCGTGCACGAGCAGCTGGCGGCGCTGTCCCAGCCCCAGCAGAACAAACCAAAGAAGAAGGAGAAGGACAAGAAGGAGAAGAAGAAGGAGAAGCACAAAAAGAAGGAGGAGCTGGAGGACACCAAGAAGAGCAAAGCCAAGGAGCCGCCGCCCAAGAAGGCCAAGAAGAGCAACAGCAACAGCAGCGCCTCCAGGTGGGCCCTTCCCACAATTCCCTGGGGCGGTTTGGGGATCCCCCGGTGCTAACGAAGGTAATTCATTAATTAACGAGGGACCTGGTGGCCCCGGGGATGGGTGGGGTTGAGCCCAGCCTGGAGCTCAGCTCAGGGTTTGGGGTTGGTTCTTCTCGGTGGTGCTGGGGACGCCTGGCTGGGCAGGTGGAGATGGGCGTGGGGCGTGCAGGAGAAAGTTAAGCTCGGCTTTGGGTGTCCAGGAACAAGTTAAGCTCGGCTTTGGGTGTCCAGGAACAAGTTAAGCTCGGCTTTGGGTGTCCAAAACCAGCCTGAGCTCAGTTTTGGGCATCCAAAACCAGTTTGAGCTCGGTTCTGGGTGTCCAAAACCAGCTGGGCCTAAACCACCATTTTGGTTTTTGTTGGTGTGAGCAGCAAGAAGGAGCTGGTGGCAGTGAAGTCCTCCAGATCCTGTGGGTTAGGGCTGGTTTAGGTTGGGTTTAGGTCAGGTTTAAGTCCAAAACCCCATTTTTTGGTCATGAACGCACCAAGAAGGAGCTGGTGGCAGTGAAGTTCTCCAGGTCCTGTGGGCTAGGGCTGGTTTAGGTTGGGTTTAGGTCAGGTTTAAGTCTAAAACTTTGGTTTTTGGTCATGAATGCACCAAGAAGGAGCTGGTGGCAATGAAGTTCTCCAGGTCCTGTGGGTTTAGGCTGGTTTTAGGTCAGGTTTAGACCAGGTTTAGGCCTAAACCCCCATGTTTTGTTGACCTGAGCAGCAAGAAGGAGCTGGTGGCAGTGAAGTTCCCCAGATCCTGTGGGTTAGGCTGGGTTTAGGCTGGTTTTAGGTCAGGTTTAGGCTGGGTTTAGGCCTAAACCCCCATGTTTTGTTGACCTGAGCAGCAAGAAGGAGCTGGTGGCAGTGAAGTTTTCCAGATCCTGTGGGTTAGGGCTGCTTTATGTTGGGCTTAGACTGGGTTTAAGTCCAAAACCCCATTTTTTGGTCACTCACACAGCAAGAAGGAGCTGGTGGCAGTGAAGTTTTCCAGATCCTGTGGGTTAGGCTGGGTTTAGGTCAGGTTTAGGTTTGGTTTAGGCCTAAACCGCCATGTTTTGTTGACCTGAGCAGCAAGAAGGAGCCGGCGCCGGTGAAGCCCAGCAAAGCCGCGCCCGCCTACGAGTCGGAGGAGGAGGAGAAGTGCAAGCCCATGTCCTACGAGGAGAAGCGGCAGCTGAGCCTGGACATCAACAAACTGCCCGGGGAGAAGCTGGGCCGGGTCGTGCACATCATCCAGTCCCGGGAGCCCTCGCTCAAGAACTCCAACCCCGACGAGATCGAGATCGACTTCGAGACGCTGAAGCCGTCGACGCTGCGCGAGCTCGAGCGCTACGTCACCTCCTGCCTGCGCAAGAAGAGGAAACCCCCAGGTACCTCCAGACCCCAAATTTGAGGGTTTTCAGCCCAATTTTGATCCCCAGGTTGAGGTTGGGTTTTTAGGGAGGTTTTGGAGGTGGTTTGGCCTCGCCAAGATGGTGGAAGGCGGGATTCAAAATGGCGGCAGTGGAATTCAAAATGGTGGCAGGTGGGATTCAAAATGGCAGCAGGTAGGATTCAAAATGGCAGCTGTGGGATTCAAAATGGCAGCTGTGGGATTCAAAATGGCAACTGTGGGATTCAAAATGGCAGCAGGTGATATTCAAAATGGCGGCAGGTGATATTCAGTGTGGCGGCAGGTGAGATTCAAAATGGTGGCAGGTGAGATTCAAAATGGCGGCAGGTGAGATTCAAAATGGCGGTAGGTGAGATTTAAAATGGCGGCAGGTGAGATTCAAAATGGCGGCAGGTCAGATTGAAAATGGCAGCAGGTGGGATTCAAAATGACAACAGTGGGATTCAAAATGGCAGTGGGCAGGATTCAAAATGGCGGCAATGAGATTCAAAATGGAGGTGGGTAGGATTCAAAATGGCGGCAGTGGGATTCAAAATGGAGGTGGGTAGGATTCAAAATGGCGGCAGTGGGATTCAAAATGGCAGCTGTGGGATTCAAATTGGCAGCTGTGGGATTCAAAATGGCAACTGTGGGATTCAAAATGGCAGCAGGTGATATTCAAAATGGCAGCAGGTGATATTCAATGTGGCGGCAGGTGAGATTCAAAATGGCGGCAGGTGATATTCAAAATGGCGGCAGGTGAGATTCAAAATGGTGGCAGGTGAGATTCAAAATGGCGGTAGGTGAGATTTAAAATGGCAGCAGGTGGGATTCAAAATGACGACAGTGGGATTCAAAATGGCAGCGGGCAGGATTTAAAATGGCGGCAATGAGATTCAAAATGGAGGTGGGTAGGATTCAAAATGGCGGCAGTGGGATTCAAAATGGAGGTGGGTAGGATTCAAAATGGCAGCGGGCAGGATTCAAAATGGCGGCAATGAGATTCAAAATGGCGGCAGGTGAAATTCAAAATGGTGGCAGTGGGATTCAAAATGGAGGCGAGTGGGACTCAAAATGGCAGCTGTGAGATTCTAAATGGCGGCGGGTGGGATTCAAAATGGCGGCCACTGTTGGTCTCACTTTAGTTGTAATAATTAAAGATTTTAGTTTTAAGTTTCAGTATTTTAAAACATTGGATGCACGTTTGCAGCAAAGCAGTTGGGTTTGGGATTAACCAGTTGGGTTTGGGATTAACCAGTTGGGTTTGGGATCAGCCAGTTGGGTTTGGGATTAACCAGTTGGGTTTGGGATCAACCAGTTGGGTTTGGGATTAACCAGTTGGGTTTGGGATTAACCAGTTGGGTTTGGGATTAACCAGTTGGGTTTGGGATCAGCCAGTTGGGTTTGGGATCAACCAGTTGGGTTTGGGATCAACCAGTTGGGTTTGGGATTAACCAGTTGGGTTTGGGATCAGCCAGTTGGGTTTGGGATCAGCCAGTTGGGTTTGGGATCAACCAGTTGGGTTTGGGATTAACCAGTTGGGTTTGGGACTAACCAGTTGGGTTTGGGATTAACCAGTTGGGTTTGGGATCAGCCAGTTGGGTTTGGGATCAACCAGTTGGGTTTGGGATCAACCAGTTGGGTTTGGGATCAACCAGTTGGGATGGACCAGCTGGGTTTAGGATCGACTAGTTGAGTTTGGGACTAACCGGTTGGGTTTAGGACCAACCAGTCAAGTTTGGGCTGAGCTGCTTGGGTTCAGGATGACCCAGTTGGGTTTAGGATGACCCAGGTGGGTTCAGAACCAACCAGTTGGGTTTAGGATGTCCCAGTTGAGTTCAGACTGCCCTAGTTGGGTTTAGAACCAACCAGTTGGGTTTAGGATGACCCAGTTGGGTTCAGAACCAACCAGTTGGGTTTAGGATGACCCAGTTGAGGTCAGAACCCACCAGGTGAGTTCAGGATGACTCAGCTGAATTTGGGATGCCCCAGTTGAGTTCAGGCTGCTCCGGTTGGGTTTAGGATTCCCCAGTTGGCTTCAGGACGCCCCAGTTGGGTTTAGGATGCCCCAGTTGGGTTTAGGACGCCCCAGTTGGGTTTAGGATTCCCCAGTTGGGTTCAGGACGCCCCAGTTGGGTTTAGGATGCCCCAGTTGGGTTTAGGACGCCCCAGTTGGGTTTAGGATTCCCCAGTTGGGTTTAGGACGCCCCAGTTGGCTTCAGGATGCCCCAGTTGAGTTCAGGACACCCCAGTTGGGTTTAGGATGACCTAGTTGGGTTCAGGATGACCCAGTTGGGTTCAGAACCAACCAGTTGGGTTTAGGATGACCCAGTTGAGGTCAGAACCCACCAGGTGAGTTCAGGATGACTCAGCTGAATTTAGGATGCCCCAGTTGAGTTCAGGCTGCTCCGGTTGGGTTTAGGATGCCCCAGTTGGGTTTAGGATGCCCCAGTTGGGTTTAGGATTCCCTAGTTGGGTTTAGGATGACCCAGTTGAGTTTAGAACCCACCAGTTGAGTTTAGGATGGCCCAGTTGAGTTTGAGGTGACCCACTTGAGTGTAGAACCAACCGATTAAGTTTAGAACCAACTGGTTGGGTTTAGCATGACCCGCTTGAGTGTAGAACCAACCAGTTGAGCTTGGGATGACCCAGCTGAGTTCAGGCTGTCCCAGTTGGGTTCAGAACCAACCAGTTGGGTTTAGGATGACCCAGTTGGGTTCAGGACGCCCCAGTTGGGTTTAGGATGACCCAGTTGGGTTCAGGATGACCCAGTTGGGTTCAGAACCAACCAGTTGAGTTTAGGATGACCCAGTTGAGGTCAGAACCCACCAGGTGAGTTCAGGATGACTCAGCTGAATTTGGGATGCCCCAGTTGGGTTTAGGCTGCTCCGGTTGGGTTCAGGATGCCCCAGTTGGGTTTAGGATGACCCAGTTGGGTTCAGGATGCCCCAGTTGGGTTTAGGATGACCCAGTTGAGGTCAGAACCCACCAGGTGAGTTCAGGATGGCCCAGTTGAGTTTGAGGTGACCCACTTGAGTGTAGAACCAACCAATTAAGTTTAGAACCAACTGGTCGGGTTTAGCATGACCCGGTTGAGTGTAGAACCAACCAGTTGAGCTTGGGATGACCCAGCTGAGTTTAGGATGACCCAGTTGAGTTCAGGCTGTCCCAGTTGGGTTCAGAACCAACCAGTTGGGTTTAGGATGACCTAGTTGGGTTCAGGATGACCCAGTTGGGTTCAGAACCAACCAGTTGGGTTTAGGATGACCCAGCTGAGGTCAGAACCCACCAGGTGAGTTCAGGATGACTCAGCTGAATTTAGGATGCCCCAGTTGAGTTCAGGCTCCCTCAGTTGAGTTCAGGATGCCCCAGTTGAGTTCAGGCTGCTCCAGTTGGGTTTAGGATGCCCCAGTTGAGTTTAGAACCCACCAGTTGAGCTTGGGATGACCCAGTTGAGTTGAGGCTGCTCCAGTTGAGTTTAGAACCAACCAGTTGAGTTCAGGACGACCCAGTTGGGTTTAGAACCACCTGGTTTTGTTTAGACTGAACCAGTTGAGTTTAGAATCAACCAGTTGGGTTTAGAACCAACCAGTTTGGTTTACAATGAACTGGTTGAGTTTAGAACCAGCCCGTTGAGTTCAGGACGATCCAGTTGGGTTTAGAACCAACCAGTTGGGTTTAGAACCAACCAATTGAGTTTAGAACCAACTGGTTGAGTTTGGGATGAGCCAGTTGGGTTTAGAATGAACCAGTTGCATTTAGAACCCAACTGGTTGGGTTTACAATGAACTGGTTGAGTTTAGAACCAACCAGTTGAGTTCAGGACGATCCAGTTGGGTTTAGAACCAACCAGTTGGGTTTACAATGGACTGGCTGAGTTTAGAACCAGCCCGTTGAGTTCAGGATGACCCAGTTGGGTTTAGAACCACCTGATTTAATTTAGACTGAACCGGTTGAGTTTAGAACCAACCAGTTGAGTTCAGGACGACCCAGTTGGGTTTAGAACCAACCAGTTGGGTTTAGAACCAACCAATTGAGTTTAGAACCAACTGGTTGAGTTCAGGATGACCCAGTTGGGTTTAGAACCAATCAGTTGAGTTTAGAACCAACCAGTTGGGTTTAAAATGAACTGGTTGAGTTTAGAACCAACCAGTTGAGTTCGGGATGACCCAGTTGGGTTTAGAACGAACCAGTTGAGTTAAGAACCAACCGGTTGAGTTCAGGATGATCCAGTTGGGTTTAGAACCAACCAGTTGAGTTTAGAACCAGCCTGTTGAGTTCAGGATGACCCAGTTGGGTTTAGAACGAACCGGTTGCATTTAGAACCAGCCGGTTGAGCTCAGGCTGCCGCATTTGGGCCTCCCCAGTTGGCTTTGCCCCATCCCGGTCGCGCTGAGCCCCCGGTCGCCGTTTCGGCCCCGCGCTGACGCTCTCCCGTTGCTCCCGGCAGAGAAGCTCGACGTCCTGGCCGGCTCCTCCAAGCTCAAGGGCTTCTCCTCGTCCGAGTCGGAGTCGAGCAGCGAGTCGAGCTCCTCGGACAGCGACGAGTCGGACTCAGGTTAGCGCCTCCCTCCTCCTCCTCCCTCCCTCGCTCCGGCCCGGCCTCGAGGCAGAAATAAAATCTCGATTTCATCGCCGCCTCCGCCGTCCGCTCGTCTTTGGGGCAGCCTCGGCCCCGTCCCGACCCCGCCCTCGACGGAGTTGGAGATTTTGCGGATTTTTCACAATTCCGGAGCGAGCGCCGCGGGGTGGGTGGGGCGGAGATGGAGGGAGAGGGGGTTTGGGAAAAAACGGGGTTTTGTGGGGAGAAAATGGGATTTTATGGTTAAAAAAAGGGATTTTGTGGGAAAAATGGGGTTTTATGGGAGGAAAAAGGGATTTTGTGGGAAAAATGGGATTTTGTGGAGGAAAAAGGGATTTTGTGGGAAAACGGGATTTTATGGGAGGAAAAAGGGATTTTGTGGGAAAAATGGGATTTTATTGGGAAAAAATGGGATTTTATTGGGAAAAAATGGGATTTTATGGAGGAAAAATGGGGTTTTATTGGGAAAAAATGGGATTGTGTGGAGGAAAAAATGGGGTTTTATTGGGAAAAAATGGGATTTTATGGTGAAAGAAAGGGATACTGTGGGAGAAAATGGGATTTTCTGGAGAAAAAAAATGGGATTTTATGGAGGAAAAATGGAGTAGATGGAGTTTTAGGGAGGAGAAAATGGAGGGAATGGGATTTTATTGAAAAAATGGGATTTTATGGAGAAAAAGGTGGAGGGAAGGGGATTTTATAGAGATAAGAATGGAGGGAATGGGATTTTATGGAAAAAGTGATTTTATGGAGAAAAAATTGAGCAGATGGGATTTCATGGAGATAGGAATGGACAAAATGGGATTTTGTGGCGAAAATAATGAAAGAAATGGGATTTTATGGAGAAAAATGGGATTTTATGGGGAAAACAAGATGGAAGGAAAGGGATTTGGTGGGAAAATGGGGAAAAATGTGGAGAGAAAGCGATTTTATGGAAAAAAATATGGAGGGAAAGGGATTTTATGGCTAAAAAGATGGAAAAAATGTGAATTTATGGAGAACAAAGGTGGAGCAAACGGGGTTTTATGGAGATGAGAATGGAGGAAATGGGGTTTTATGGAGAAAAATATGGAAGGAAAGGGATTTGGTGGAAAAAATGGAATTTTGTGGAGAAAAAATTGAGGAGATGGGGTTTTAGGGAGGAAAAAAATGGGATTTTTTGGAGAAAAATGTGGAGGGAAAGGGATTTTCTGGAAAAAATGGGATTTGATGGAGCAGATTGGATTCTATGGAGGATACAAGATGGAGAGAAAGGGATTTCATGGATAAAAATGGGATTTGATGGAGAGAAAAAGATGGAGGGAAAGGGGTTTGGTAGAAAAAATGGAAAAATCTGGAGATAAAGGGATTTTATGGAGAAGTTGGATTTTGTGGATAAAAATATGGAGAAAATGGGATTTTATGCAGAAAAAGGTGGAGGGAAAGGGTTTTTATAGAGATAAGAATGGAGGGAATGGGATTTTATGGAAAAAGAGAGATTTTATGGAGAAAAAATGGAGCAGATGGGATTTCATGGAGATAAGAATGGACAAAATGGGATTTTATGGAGAAAAATATGGAGAAAAAATGGGATTTTGTGGAGAAAAAAGGGATTTTATTGGGAAAACAAGATGGAAGGAAAGGGATTTGGTGGGAAAATGGGGAAAAATGTGGAGAGAAAGCGATTTTATGGAAAAAAATATGGAGGGAAAGGGATTTTATGGATAAAAAGATGGAAAAAATGGGATTTTATGGAGAACAAAGGTGGAGCAAACGGGGTTTTAGGGAGATGAGAATGGAGGAAATGGGGTTTTATGGAGAAAAATATGGAAGGAAAGGGATTTGGTGGAAAAATGGAATTTTGTGGAGAAAAAGATGGAGGGAATGGGATATTATTGAAAAAAAAAGGGATTGTATGGGGAAAAAAAGATGGAGGGAATGGAATTTTATGGATAAAAATATGGAGGGAATGGGATTTCACAGAAAAAGGGGATTTTATAGATAAAAGTATGGAGGGAGAGGGATTTTATGGGAAAAATGAGATTTTATGAAGAAAAAATGGAGGGAGCCGAATTTTAAAAAATTTAAAAATTGGAAAAATTTTAGGGTTAAAAAATGGAGGGAATGGGATTTTATAGATTAAAAACTTGGGGCAAATGGGATTTTAGGGATAAATCCCTTTTTTATTTCATGGCACCGGGCGGATTTGGGATCTGGCATCGGGAGGAAAAATTGGATTTTGGGGGAATTTGGAATTCCAAGTCCCTGGCGTCGCTCCCTGCGATAAAATCCTGATTTTTAACTCGTTTTTATCCCAAATTTTCCTGTTTATATCCCTGGATTTTCCTGATTGTTATCCTGATTTTTCTTAGGTTTTATTCCAAATTTTCCTGATTATTATCCCAATTTTTTCTGGTTTTTATCTCAGATTTTTCCTTGTTCTTATCCCAATTTTTTTTTCGGTTTTTATCCCATCCCAAATGCTGAGGTTGAGCCAGGCTTAACTCCAGGAAGTGGGAAGGGTTTGGTGGCTCCAGTGTTGGGAAATTCCATGGAAATATTTGGGATTGAATTCCAGAGGGGGTCAAGTGTGGAGAGGGAGCAGAAAAACAAAACAAAAACAAAAAGCAAAAAACAAAAAAAAAAAAAAAAAAAAAAAAAAAAAAAAAGAAGAGAAAAAATCCCCAAAAATCTTCCCGAAAAAGAGCAAAAACCCCAAATAAAATAATGCCATAAAACCAGAATTTGGTGGTGATTTTCCAGAATTTTGCCAGGATAAATCCAGAATTAAGAATCTTTGAACATTTTTATGTTGTTTTAGAACAATTTTAAGGAATTTCCCATAAATTTGGGGATTTTTGGATGAGGTTAAAAGGTTTTGTTGGAATTTTTAAACCTGAATTAAGAATGAGAAAATCCAAGGAATTGGTGCTGAATTCTTCCTTGGATTGATCCTTTAAATCTTATTTTTTGGGGGGATATTCCTGATTTTTGCCTGATTTTCCATCAAGTCCACCCAAATTTGGCTCATCCCAAATCCAGAACTTTAATTTTTCCCAAAAAATTGGTGGTTGGAAGCAGAAAAACCTGGAAAAGGCATTTTTGGGGATAAATTTCACTCCAAACCACCAAATCCAGATTTTTTTTCCCCAGAAAATTTTGATCTGCCCCAAATATTTTCCCCAAATCTGTTGATTTTTGTGTTCCTTTTTCCAAGATTTCTCAGCCTTGGAAGCACCAATTCCTCATTCCCTCAAAAACTTGGAAAATTGGATCCATTGGATGTTTGGGAATAATAAAAGCGATAAAAGAATTCCAAAATTTCACATTTTTCATGGAGTTTCACCCCAGGATTTGGGAATTTGGATCCGTCCGTCGGCGTTTCGCTGTTTGGGTGGGAATAGAATCAGGATTTTGGGGGAAATTTTGGGAAAATCCCAGAAATTTGACATTCTTGCCCCAAAATCACCTGGAAGTGACTTCTCCATTTATCCCCGTGGATTTGGGGTGGAAGGTTCCTCCATGGGTTGGGTTGGGATCTCCAAAATCTGGGAGGATCCTTCTGGAACGCGGTTCCGACTCGGACCCGACAGCCGGGGAGGAACTTTGGGATCAGCCTTGGGTTGGGATTCTGGAATCTTCTTGTGGACCAAAAAATTCCAACTGGAACCCAAAATCGGTGATGGAATTTGGGATCATCCTTGGGTTGGGATTCTGGAATCTCCTTCTGGACCAGGAAATTCCAATTTGGACCCAAAATCGGTGATGAAATTTGGGATCATCCTCGGGTTGGGAGCTCCAAAATTCAGAGGATCCTTCTGGGAACGCGGTTCCGACTTGGATCCGACTGCTGGGGAGGAAATTTGGGATCAGCCTTGGGTTGAAATTTATGGAATCTTCTTGTGGACCAAAAAATTCCAACTGGGACCCAAAATTGGTGGTGAAATTTGGGATCATCCTTGGGTTGGGATCTCCAGGATCTCCATGGAACCTCACAATTCCAACCGGGACCCAAAATCGGTGATGGAGTTTGGGATCAGCCTTGGGTTGGGATCTCTGGAATCTCCTTTGGACCAGGAAATTCCAATTTGGACCCAAAATCAGTGGTGGAGTTCGGAATCATCCTTGGGTTGGGATCTCCAGGTGATCTCCATGGAACCTCACAATTCCAACCGGGACCCAGAATCGGTGATGGAGTTTGAGATCATCCTTGGGTTGGGATCTCCAGGATCTCCATGGAACCTCACAATTCCAACCGGGACCCAAAATCGGTGATGGAGTTTGGGATCAGCCTTGGGTTGGGATCTCCAGGATCTTCGGGTGATCTCCATGGAAACTGGGACTCGAAATTGGTTGTGGAGTTTGGGATCATCCTTGAGTTGAAGTCCTTGGAATCTTCCTCTGGACCAGAAAATTCCAATTTTGACCCAAAATCAGTGAGGGAGTTTGGGATCATCCTTGGGTTGGGATCTCCAGGATCTCCATGGAACCTCACAATTCCAACCGGGACCCAAAATCGGTGATGGAGTTTGGGATCATCCTTGGGTTGGGATCTCCAAATTCCAGGATGATCCTTCTGGACTAGAAAATTCCCATTGGGATCATCTTTGGGATCTCCAGAGTCCAGGATGATCCTTCTGGGAACGCGATTCCGACTCGGACCCAAGAACCGGTGATGGAGTTTGGGATCATCCTTGGGTTGGGATCTACAGGATCTCCGTGGAACCTCACGATTCCGACGGGGACCCAAAATCGGTGATGGAGTTTGGGATCAGCCTTGGGTTGAAGTCCTTGGTGTCTTCTTCTGGACCAGGAAATTCCAGTTTGGACCCAAAATCGGTGATGAACATTGGGATCATCCTTGGGTTGGGATCTCTGGGTGATCTCCGTGGAACCTCACGATTCCGACGGGGACCCAAAATTGGTGACGGAATTTGGGATCATCCTTGGGTTGAAATTCTTGGAATCTTCTTCTGGACATTGGGATTTTGACTTGGTTCAACAATTGGCGATGAAGGTTGGGGTCATCTTCAGGTTGGGATCTCCAGAATCCAGGATGATCCTTCTGGACCTTGTGATTCCATCTGGGACCAGCAACTGGTGACGGAATTTGGGATCATCCTTGGGTTGAAATCCTTGGAATCTTCTGGACCTCACAGTTCCAAATTCCAACTGGGATCCAACACTGGCGATGGAATTTGGGATCATCCTTGGGTTGAAATCCTTGGAATCTTCTTCTGGGCATTGTGATTTTGACTTGAATCACAATCGGCGATGAAGGTTGGGATCATCTTTGGGTTGGGATCTCCAGAATCCAGGATGAGCCTTCTGGACCTCACAGTTCCAACTGGATCCCATCAACTGGCGATGGAATTTGGGATCATCCTTGGGTTGAAATCTTTGGATCTCCTTTTGGACCTCATGATTCCAGCTGGGATCCATCAGCTGACGATGGAGTTTGGGATCATCTTTGGGTTCAAATCTTTGTGATTTCCTTTTGGACCTCGCAATTCCAGCTGGGATCCAGCGATGGAATTTGCCCAGGTTCTCCCCCTGGAGCAGCGACATTCCCAGGATGTCGGATCCTGTGGAATCCACGGATTTTCTTGGCCGTTGGATCTTTTTCCGACAATTTTCCCTCTTTTTATTTGGCGGCAAAATCCCCGATCGCAGAAATCCCCTGGGGGATTCCAGCTCCATCCCTGGGGAATTCCAATCAATCCCTGGGGAGTTCCAGCCCCGTTCCCGATCGGGTTCATGAGGAGCCGTTCCCAAATTAATTATTTTTCTTTTCCCCTTCTTTTGGCAGAAATGGCGCCAAAATTGAAGAAAAAAGGGCACTCGGGGCGGGAGCAGAAAAAGGTAGGAATGGGATTGGGATTGGATCCGTGGGATTGGACCCATGGGTTGGCACTGGATTGGTGGGATTGGATCCATGGATTGGGATTGGATCAATAATTGGGTTGGGGTTGGATCCATGGATTGGGATTGGATCATTAATTGGATTGGGATGGGATCCATGGGTTGGGGTTGGATCCATGGGTTGGGATTGGATCCATTAATTGGGTTGGGGTTGGATCCATGGATTGGAATAGGATTTGTGGATTGGGATTGGATCCATGGATTGGGATTGGATCAATAATTGGGTTGGGGTTGGATCCATGGATTGGGATTGGATTGAGATTGGGATTGGATATGTGGGGCTGGATCCATGGGTTGGGGTTGGATTGGGATTGGATCCATGGGTTGGGGTTGGATCCATGGATTTGGATTGGATCCATTAATTGGGTTGGGGTTGGATCCATGGGTTGGAATAGGATTTGTGGATTGGGATTGGATCCATGGATTGGGATGAGATCCGTGGATTGGGATTGGATCCATGGGTTGGGGTTGGATCCATGGATTTGGATTGGATCCATTAATTGGGTTGGGGTTGGATCCATGGATTGGGATTGGGACGAGATCCATGGATTTGGGTTGGATTGGATCCATGGATTGGGGTTGGATCCATGGATTGGGATTGGATCCATTAATTGGGTTGGGGTTGGATCCATGGATTGGAATAGGATTTGTGGATTGGGATTGGATCCATGGATTGGGATTGGATCAATAATTGGGTTGGGGTTGGATCCATGGATTGGGATTGGATTGAGATTGGGATTGGATATGTGGGGCTGGATCCATGGGTTGGGGTTGGATTGGGATTGGATCCATGGGTTGGGGTTGGATCCATGGATTTGGATTGGATCCATTAATTGGGTTGGGGTTGGATCCATGGGTTGGAATAGGATTTGTGGATTGGGATTGGATCCATGGATTGGGATGAGATCCGTGGATTGGGATTGGATCCATGGGTTGGGGTTGGATCCATGGATTTGGATTGGATCCATTAATTGGGTTGGGGTTGGATCCATGGATTGGGATTGGGACGAGATCCATGGATTTGGGTTGGATTGGATCCATGGATTGGGGTTGGATCCATGGATTGGGATTGGATCCATTAATTGGGTTGGGGTTGGATCCATGGATTGGAATAGGATTTGTGGATTGGGGTTGGGATCCATGGATTGGGATTGGGGTTGGATCCATGGATTGGGGTTGGATTGGGATTGGGGTTGGATCCATGGAGTGGGGTCGGGATCCATGGGTTGGGATTGGATCCATTAATTGGGTTGGGGTTGGATCCATGGATTGGGATAGGATTTGTGCGTTGGGGTTGGGATCCATGGATTGGGGTTGGGGTTGGATCCATGGATTGGGGTTGGATCCATGGATTTGGGTTGGATCCATGGATTTGGGTTGGATTGGATCCATGGATTGGGGTTGGATCCATGGATTTGGATGGGATCCATTAATTGGGTTGGGGTTGGATCCATGGATTGGAATAGGATTTGTGGATTGGGATTGGATCCATGGATTGGGGTTGGATCCATTGATTGTGTTGAGGTTGGATCCATGGATTTAGATGGGATCCATTAATTGGGGTGGGGTTGGATCCATGGATTGGAATAGGATTTGTGGATTGGGGTTGGATCCATGGATTGGGATTGGGGTTGGATCCATGGAGTGGGGTTGGATTGGGATTGGTGTTGGATCCATGGAGTGGGGTCGGGATCCATGGGTTGGGATTGGATCCATTAATTGGGTTGGGGTTGGATCCATGGATTGGAATAGGATTTGTGGCTTGGGAATGGATCCATGGATTGGGGTTGGATCCATTTATTGTGTTAAGATTGGATCCATGGATTTAGATGGGATCCATTAATTGGGGTGGGGTTGGATCCGTGGATTGGAATAGGATTTGTGGATTGGGAATGGATCCATGGATTGGGGTTGGATCCATTTATTGTGTTGGGGTTGGATCCATGGATTTGGATGGGATCCATTAATTGGGGCGGGGTTGGATCCGTGGATTTGGATGGGATCCATGGGATTGGATTGGATCCATTAATTGGGGCGGGGTTGGATCCATGGATTAAGTTGGGATTGGATCCATGGATTGAGGTTGGATCCATTAATTCGGGTTGGATTGGGGTGGGATCCATGGATTGGGATTGGATCATTAATTGGATTGGGGTGGGATCCATGGATTGGGGTTGGATCCATGGATTGGGATGGGATCCATGGATTGGGTCGGGGTTGGATCCATGGATTGGGATGGGGTTGGTCATTTTGATGACCAAAAGCCTTTTTTGATGATACAGAAGAACATTTTGGTGTCCAAAACCACCTTTGGATGACTCAGGAGGTCATTTTGACCACCAAAAGACCATTTTGGTGTCCAAAACCACCATTGGATGACCCAAGAGATGATTTTGACAACCAAAACACCATTTTATTGTCCAAAACCACCTTTAGATGACCCAAGAGGTCATTTCAATGACCAAAACACCATTTTGGTGTCCGAAACCACATTTGGATGACCCAAGAGCTCATTTTGGTATCCAAAACCACCTTTAGATGATCCAAGTGATCACTTTGACCACCAAAACACCAATTTTGTGTCCAAAACTACCTTTAGATGACCCAAACTACGTTTAGATGACCCAAGACCTTACTGTGACCACCAGAACACCATTTTAGTGCTTAAAGCCACCTTTAGATGAACCAAGTGATCAGTTTGACCACCAGAACGCCATGTTTGGTGTCCAGAACCACCTTTAGGTGACCCAAGACCTCACTTCAACCACCAAAACACCATTTTAGTGCCTAAAACCACCTTTAGATGACCCAAGCGATCATTTCCATGACCAAAAAGACCCTTTTGATGTCCAAAACCACCTTTAGATGACACAAGACCTCACCTTGACCGCCAAAACACCATTTTAGTATCCTTAACCACCTTTAGATGACCCAAGAGCTCGCTTTGACCACCTAAAGACCCTTTTGGTGACCAAAACCACCTTTAGATGACTCAGGAGATCATTTTGGTGTCCAAAACCACCTTTAGGTGACCAAAAGACCCTTTTAGTGACCAAAACCACCTTTAGATGACCCAAGAGATCATTTTGACAGCTAGAAGACCATTTAGTGTCCAAAACCACCTTTAGATGACCCAAGATCTCACTTTGACCACCAAAACACCATTTTGGCGTCCAAAACCACCTTTAGATGACCCAAGAGTTTTTTTCCATTACCAAAAAGACCATTTTGATGTCCAAAACCACCTTTAGATGACACAAGACCTCACCTTGACCACCAAAACACCATTTTAGTATCCTTAACCACCTTTAGATGACCCAAGAGCTCGCTTTGACCACCTAAAGACCCTTTTGGTGACCAAAACCACCTTTAGATGACCCAAGATCTCATTTTGACCACCAAAACACCATTTTGGCGTCCAAAACCACATGCAGATGACCCAAGACCATTTCAGTAACCACAAGATCATTTTGGTGTCCAGAACCACCTTTAGATGACCCAGGAGCTCATTTTAGTGTCGAAAACCTCCTTTAGATGACTCCAGACCTCCCTTTGACCACCAAAATCTCGATGACCACCAACTCCGATGTCCCACCGCCTCACTCCTTACCCGAACCCCCGTTCCTCCACCCCATCTCCACTTTCTCCTGACCCCTCCCTCCTCCCACAGCACCACCACCACCACCACCCCTCGGCGCCGCCGCAGCCGCCTCCGGCGCCGCCGCCGCCGCCCGTCCCGCCGGCGCTGCAGCCGCCGCAGCCGCAGCCGCCCGTCCCACCGCCCGCCGCGCCCCTGAAGGCGTCGCCGCCGCCGCCGCCGCCGTTCGTGGCCGCGCAGGTGCCCGTCCTGGAGCACCCCCTGCCCGGCGCCATGTTCGACACCATGGCGCACTTCGGGCAACCCATGCTGCACCTGCCCCAGCCCGAGCTGCCCCCGCCGCCGCACCTGCCCCCGGCGCCGCCCGAGCACGGCACGCCGCCCCACCTCAACCAGCACGTGGTGTCTCCTCCAGGTGAGGTGTCGGGAGGTCCGGCTTGGGAGGGCGTGGGAGGAGGAGGAGGGTGGTGGTGGAGAAGGGAGGTTCTTCACTCTTGGTGGTCACCATGGTCTTGTTGGGAGGGCCCCAGAGGATCAGGATGGCGGTGGATGCAGGAAAGGGAGGTTCTTGGGTCTTGGTGGTCACCATCATCTCGTTGGGAGGGCCCAAGAGGAGGATGAGGATGGTGGTGGGTGGGGAAAACAGGGATTCTTCACTCTTGGTGGTCACCATCATCTTGTTGGAGGGCCCAAGAGGAAAAGGGTGAAGATGGTGGTAGGTGGGGAAATGGGAGGTTCTTCACTCTTGGTGTCCGCCATGGTTTTGTTGGGATGGCCCCAGAGGAGGAGGATGGTGGTGGGTGGGGAAAGGGAGGTTCTTCGCTCTTGGTGTCCACCATCATCTTGTTGGGATGGCCCCAGAGGAGGATGAGGAGGGTGGTGGATGCAGGAAAGGGAGGTTCTTCACTCTTGGTGTCCACCATGGTCTTGTTGGGAGGGCCCGAGCAGAAGAACATGGTGGTGGATGGGGAAAGGGAGGTTCTTCACTCTTGGTGTCCACCATGGTTTTGTTGGGATGGCCCCAGAGGAGGATGAGGAGGGTGGTGGGTGGGGAAAGGGAGGTTCTTCACTCTTGGTGGTCACCATCAGCTTCTTGGGAGGGCCCAAGAGGAAAAGGGTGAAGATGGTGGTACCTGGGGAAATGGGAGGTTCTTCTCTCTTGGTGTCCACCACAGTCTTGTTGGGATGGCCCCAGAGGATGAGGATGGCGGTGGATGCAGGAAAGGGAGGTTCTTGGGTCTTGGTGTCCACCAGGGTCTTGTTGGGATGGCCCGAGCAGAAGAACATGGTGGTGGGTGGGGAAAGGGAGGTTCTTCACTCTTGGTGTCCACCATCATCCGGTTGGGATGGCCCCAGAGGAGGATGAGGATGGTGGTGGGTGGGGGAAGGGAGGTTCTTCACTCTTGGTGTCCGCCATGGTTTTGTTGGGATGGCCCCAGAGGAGGAGGATGAGGATGGTGGTGGGTGGAGAAGGGAGGTTCCTCACTCTTGGTGGTCACCATCATCTTGTTGGGAGGGCCCAAGAGGAAAAGGGTGAAGATTGTGGTAGATGGGGAAATGGGAGGTTCCTCACTCTTGGTGTCCACCATGGTTTTGTTGGGATGGCCCAAGAGGAGGAGGATGGTGGTGGGTGGGGAAAGGGAGGTCCTTAGGTCTTGGTGTCCACCATCATCCTGTTGGGAGGGCCCCAGAGGAGGAGGAGGATGGTGGTGGGTGGAGAAGGGAGGTTCCTCGCTCTTGGTGGTCACCATCATCTCGTTGGGATGGCCCCAGAGGAGGAGGAGGAGGGTGGTGGGTGGGGAAAGGGAGGTTCTTCACTCTTGGTGGTCACCATCATCTCGTTGGGAGGGCCCAAGAGGAGGAGGATGAGGATGGTGGTGGGTGGAGAAAACAGGGATTCTTCACTCTTGGTGTCCACCATCATCTTGTTGGGATGGCCCCAGAGGATGAGGATGGCGGTGGATGCAGGAAAGGGAGGTTCTTGGGTCTTGGTGTCCACCATGGTCTTGTTGGGATAGCCCGAGCAGAAGAATACGGTGGTGGATGGGGAAAGGGAGGTTCTTCTCTCTTGGTGTCCACCATCATCTTGTTGGGATGGCCCCAGAGGATGAGGAGGGTGGTGGGTGGAGAAGGGAGGTTCCTCGCTCTTGGTGGTCACCATCATCTTGTTGGGAGGGCTCCAGAGGAAAAAGATGAAGATTGTGGTACATGGAGAAATGGGAGATTCTTCGCTCTAGGTGTCCACCATGGTTTTGTTGGGATGGCCCAAGAGGAGGAGGGGGATGGTGGTGGGTGGGAAAAAGAGAGATTCTTTGCTCTTGGTGTCCACCATCATCTCGTTGGGATGGCCCCAGAGGATCAGGATGGCGGTGGATGCAGGAAAGGGAGGTTCTTCACTCTTGGTGTCCACCATGGTTTTGGTGGGATAGCCCGAGCAGAAGAACATGGTGGTGGATGGGGAAAGGGAGGTTCTTCTCTCTTGGTGTCCACCATCATCTCGTTGGGATGGCCCCAGAGGAGGATGAGGAGGGTGGTGGGTGGGGAAAACAGAGATTCTTCACTCTTGATGTTCACCATCATCTCGTTGGGGTGGCCCCAGAGGAAAAAGGTGAAGATGGTGGTAGATGGGGAAATGGGAGGTTCTTCACTCCTGGTGTCCACCATGGGGGTGCGGGGATGTCTCAAGAGGAGGAGGATGGTGGTGGGTGGGGAAAGGGAGGTTCTTGGGTCTTGGTGTCCACCATGGTGGTGTGGGGATGTCTCAAGAGGAAGAGGATGGTGATAGATCAGGGATGGGTCTTGGTGTCCACCTTGGTCTTGTGGAGATGACCCCAGAGGAAGAAGGTGGTGATAGATAAGGGAAAGGGAGGTTCTCAGGTCTTGGTGTCCACCAGGGTCTTCCTGGGATGGCCCGAGCAGAAGAACACGGTGGTGGGTGGGGAAAGGGAGGTTCTCAGGTCTTGGTGTCCACCATCATCTTGTTGGCATGGCCCAAGAGGAGAAGGGTGAGGATTGTGGTGGATGGGGAAACAGAGGTTCCTCTCTGGATGTTCACCATCATCTCGTTGGGATGGCCCGAGAGGAAGGACGTGGTGGTGGGTGTAGAAAGGGAGGTTCTCGGGTCTCGGTGTCCACCATGGTCCTGTTGGGATGTTCCAAAAGGAAGAGGAAGAGGATGGTGGTGGGTGGGGAAAGGGAGGGCTGTGGGTGGTGGTGTCTGCTGTGGTCTTGTTGGGCTCTCCAAACGTCTCAGAGGTGGAGGATGGTGGTGGGTGGGGTTGCTTCCTTCTGGAAGATGATGGGATGGGATTGGGAGGTCATGGACCATCCAGTGGAAGTTCCTTCCTGGGACATCCCAGAAGGAAAGGAGAACATGGGGTGGGTGGGGTTTGGGAAGTTCTGCCACGGAAGTTCTCCTGACCTCCTGCCCGTCCTTCCTGGGACATCCCAGAAGGAAAGGAGAACATGGGGTGGGGTTTGGGGTTGATGCACCACGCCCTGCAAGTTCTCCTGGTCCCACCACCGTGTCCTTCCTGGGACATCCCAGAAGGAAAGGACAACACTGGGTGGGGTTTGGGGTTGAAGGACCACGCCCTGCAAGTTCTCCTGGTCCCACCACCGTGTCCTTCCTGGGACATCCCAGAAGGAAAGGACAACACTGGGTGGGGTTTGGGGTTGAAGGACCACGCCCTGCAAGTTCTCCTGGTCCCACCACCGTGTCCTTCCTGGGACATCCCAGAAGGAAAGGACAACATGGGGTGGGCGGGGTTTGGGGTTGATGGACCACGCCATGGAAGTTCTCCTGACCTCACCACCGTGTCCTTCCTGGGGCATCCCAGAAGGAAAGGAGAACATGGGGTGGGTGGGGTTTGGGGTTGATGGAGCACTCCATGGAAGTTCTCCTGACCTCCTGCCCGTCCTTCCTGGGACATCCCAGAAGGAAAGGACAACATGGGGTGGGTGGGGTTTGGGAAGTTCTGCCATGGAAGTTCTCCTGGTCCCGCCACCATGTCCTTCCTGGGACATCCCATAAGGAAAGGAGAACATTGGGTGGGTGGGGTTTGGGGTTGATGGATCGTGCCATGGAAGTTCTCCTGGTCCCACCACCGTGTCCTTCCTGGGACATCCCAGAAGGAAAGGAGAACACGGGGTGGGTGGGGTTTGGGACGTTCTGCCACGGAAGTTCTCCTGACCTCCTGCCCGTCCTTGCTGGGACATCCCAGAAGGAAAGGAGAACACGGGGTGGGTGGGGTTTGGGAAGTTCTGCCACGGAAGTTCTCCTGACCTCCTGCCGTCCTTCCTTGCCGCAGCTTTGCACAACGCTCTGCCTCAGCAGCCCTCGAGGCCCAGCAACCGCGCGGCCGCGCTGCCCCCGAAGCCGCCCCGGCCGCCGGCCGTGTCCCCGGCGCTGCCGCCGCCGCCGCAGCCGCCGCCGCAACCGCTGCTGCCGCAGCCGCCGCTGCCGCAGCCGCCGCAGGTGCTGCTGGAGGACGAGGAGCCGCCGGTGCCGCCGCCGCCGGTGCCGCCGCCGCCGGTGCCGCCGCCGCACCACGGCCTCGCGCTGAGCGCCGGCCAGATGCAGCTGTACCTGCAGCAGCTGCAGAAGGTGCAGCCGCAGACTCCGCTTCTCCCTTCAGTGAAGGTCCAGTCGCAGGCGGCGCCGCAGCCGCAGCCTCCCCCCGCGCAGCTGCAGCCGCCGCCGCCGCCGCCGCCCTCGGCGCATCCCGCGGCGCAGCCCCTGCAGCCGCCGCCGCGCCCGCTGCACCTGCAGCCGCCCCTGCCCTTCCCCGCGCACCTGGCGCAGCCGCCGGCGCCGCCGCAGCCACCGCAGCCCCAGCAGGTGCAGCAGCAGCAGCAGCAGGCGCAGGCGCAGGCGGCGCAGCAGACGGCGCAGCAGACGGCGCAGCAGACGGGCAAGGCGCAGCAGGTCATCCAGCACCACCCGTCGCCGCGGCAGCACAAGAGCGACCCCTACGGCGGCGGTGAGGGACGGACGGACGGACGGACGCGGGGAGGGCACGGACGGAGCCCCGGGGGGTTCCTGAGGAACGCGGAGGGGTTGGCAGAGACCCTCGGGATCTCCTCAGAGGCCGCGCTTGGGCCGTGCCGGCGTCCTCTGAGAACGTCGCGACGTTCCTCAAGAGCGTTCGGGGGTTCTTTGAGGAGACCTTGGTGTCCTTGGAGGGCGTCTTGTGGTTCCTTGAGGAGCCCTGATGTCCCTCAAGGACGTTCTGGGGTTCTTTGAGGAAACTCTCATATTCCTCAAGAGCATCTTGGGGTTCTGTGAGGCCATTTTGGGGTTCTTTGAGGAAACCCTGATGTTCCTCAAGGACATTTTGGGGTTCTTTGAGGAAACCCTGATGTCCCTCAAGGACATTTTGGGGTTCTTTGAGGAAACCCTGATGTTCCTCAAGGACATTTTGGGGTTCCTTGAGGAGCCCTGATGTCCCTCAAGGACGTTCTGGGGTTCTTTGAGGAAACCCTGACGTTCCTGATGTTCCTCAAGAACATCTTGAGGTTCTTTGAGAACATCCTGGTGTCCCTCAAGGCCATTTTGGGGTTCTTTGGGGCCATTTTGGGGTTCTTTGAGGAAACCCTGATGTTCCTCAAGGACATTTTGGGGTTCTTTGAGGAAACCCTGATATTCGTTATGTCCTTCAAGAACATCTTGGGATTATTTGAGGAAACCCTGATGTTCCTCAAGGACATTTTGGAGTTCTTTGAGGAAACCCCGATGTTCCTGATGTTCCTCAGGAACATCTTGAGGTTATTTGAGAACATCCTGATGTTCCTCAAGGATATTTTGGGATCATTTGAGGCCATCTTGAGGTACTTTGAGAACATCCTGGTGTCCCTCAAGGACCTTTTGGAGTTCTTTGAGGAAACCCCGATGTTCCTGATGTTCCTCAAGAACATCTTGAGGTTATTTGAGAACATCCTGGTGTCCCTCAAGGCCATTTTGGGGTTCTTTGAGGCCATCTTGAGGTTCTTTGAGGAAACCCCGATGTTCCTCAAGGACATTTTGGGGTTCTTTGGGGAAACCCCGCTGTTCCTGATGTTCCTCAAGGCCATTTTGGGGTTCTTTGGGGCCATTTTGGGGTTCTTTGAGGAAACCCTGATGTTCCTCAAGGACATTTTGAGGTTCTTTGAGGAAACCCTCATGTTCCTCAAGAGAATTTGGCGTTCTTTGAGAACATCCTGGTGTCCCTCAAGGCCATTTTGGGGTTCTTTGAGGCCATTTTGGGGTTCTTTGAGGAAACCCCGATGTTCCTCAAGGACCTTTTGGAGTTCTTTGAGGAAACCCTGATGTTCCTGATGTTCCTCAAGAACATCTTGAGGTTCTTTGAGAACATCCTGGTGTCCCTCAAGGCCATTTTGGGGTTCTTTGAGGCCATCTTGGGGTTCTTTGAGGCAACCCCAATGTTCCTCAAGGACATTTTGGAGTTCTTTGAGGAAACCCCGATGTTCCTGATGTTGCTCAAGACCATCTTGAGGTTCTTTGAGAACATCCTGGTGTCCCTCAAGGCCATTTTGGGGTTCTTTGAGGCCATTTTGAGGTTCTTTGAGGAAACCCTGATGTTCCTCATGAGAATTTTGGGTTCCTCTGGGGCGGTTCTGGTATTTTGGGGTTCCCCGGTGGCGCGGTGACGATGACGGTGCCGATGGTGACGGTGCCGATGGTGCCGGTGAGTGACCGGTGCCCCCCTCCCTGTTGCAGGTCACCTGCGGGAAGCCCCCTCCCCCCTCATGCTGCCCTCCCCACAGATGCCGTTCCAGGGCCTCGTGCCTCAGTCGCCCCCCCAGCAGAACCTGCAGCCCAAAAAACAGGTGGGGAACCGAGGGGCCGGGGGGGCTGAGAAACGGGAAATTGGGGCTGAGAAACGGGAAATTGGGGCTGGGAAACGGGAAATGGGGGCTGGGAAACGGGAAATTGGGGCTGAGAAACGGGAAATTGGGGCTGGGAAACGGGAAATTGGGGTTCGGGGAGGGTGAAAAAATGGGAATTTGGGGTTTGGGGGGCTGAAAAATGGGAATTTGGGGTTTGGGGCTGAGAAACGGGAAATTGGGGCTGAGAAACGGGAAATTGGGGCTGAGAAACGGGAAATTGGGGCTGAGAAACGGGAAATTGGGGTTCGGGGAGGGTGAAAAATGGGAATTTGGGGTTCGGGGAGGGTGAAAAACAACAGGTTTGGGGAGCTGAAAAACGGGATTTTGGGGTTCGGGGCTGAGAAACGGGAATTTGGGTTGGGGAGGGTGAAAAACAACAGGTTTGGGGGGCTGAAAAACGGGGGTTTGGGGTTTGGCGAGGGTGAAAAATGGGAATTTGGGGTTTGGGGTCAGGTGAAACAAACAGGGTTTGGGGTTTGGGGAGGGTGAAAAATGGGAATTTGGGGTTCAAGGAGCTGAAAAATGGGAATTTGGGGTTCAAGAAGGGTGAAAAATGGGGGTTTGGGGAGCTGAAAAATGGGAGTTTGAGGTTCAGGGAGGGTGAAAAACAACAGGTTTGGGGTTCGGGGGCTGAAAAATGGGAATTTGGGTTTGGGGAGGGTGAAAAATGGGAATTTAGGGTTTGGGGTCAGGTGAAACAAACAGAGTTTGGGGTTGGGGAGGGTGAAAATATGGGAGTTTGGGGTTCAAGGAGCTGAAAACTGGGAGTTTGGGGAGGGTGAAAAACAACAGGTTTGGGGTTGGGGGAGGGTGAAAAAATGGGGGTTTGGGGAGCTGAAAAATGGGAGTTTGGGGTTTGAGGAGCGTGAAAAACAACAGGTTTGGGGTTCAGGGAGGGTGAAAAATGGGGAGTTTGGGGTTCGAGAAGCTGAAAAATGGGAATTTGGGGTTTGGGGAGCTGAAAAATGGGAATTTGGGGTTCAGGGAGGGTGAAAAATGGGAGTTTGGGGTTCGAGAAGCTGAAAAATGGGAATTTGGGGTTCGAGGAGCTGAAAAATGGAAATTTGGGGTTCGGGAAGGGTGAAAAAATGGGAATTTGGGGATTTGAGGTTTGGGGTTTGGGGTCAGGTGAAACAACCTGAGTTTGGGCCTTGTGGTTTGGGGTTTGGCTTTTGGGGTTTCGAGTTTGGGGTTTGGGGGCTGAAAAATGGGATTTTGGGGTTTGGAGGCTGAAAAATGGGATTTTGGGGTTTGGGGTCAGGTGAGAAACGGCAGATTTGGGGTTTGGGGTTTGGCTGAAAAATGGGATTTTGGTGTTTAGGAGCAGGTGAAACAAACACAGTTTGGGGTTTGGGGGTGGCTGAAAAAATGGGATTTTGGGGTTTGGGGTTTTGGGATTTGAGGTTTGGGGTCAGGTGAAAAACAGCAGAGTTTGGGGGCGGCTGAAAAAATGGGATTTTGGGGCGTGGGGTTTGGGATTTGAGGTTTGGGGTTTGAGGTTTGGGGTCAGGTGAAAAACAGCAGAGTTTGGGGGCGGCTGAAAAATGGGATTTTGGGGTTTGGGGTCAGGTGAAAAATACCGGGTTTGGGGTTTGAGGGTGGCTAAAAATGGGCGTTTGGGGATTGGGGTCAGGTGAAAAACAACAGGTTTGAGTTTTGGGATCAAGCGAAGAAACGAGATTTGGGGATCCACAGGAATTGTGAGCAGGATCAGGATTGGGGTCAGGATTGGGGTTTTAGGACGGATCCTAAACCAGGATTTCTGCAGGAATTGCAGTCAGGATTGGGGTCAGGATTTGGGATTTGGGGCCAATCCTGGTCCCACATTTCCCTGGCAGGAGCTGCAAGCGGCCTCGGGGTCAGGATTGGGGTCAGGATTTGGGGTCAGGATTTGGGATTTTAGGACAATCCTAAACGAGGATTTCTGCAGGAATTGCAGTCAGGAATGGGGTCAGGATTTGGGATTTGGGGCCAATCCTGGTCCCACATTTCCCTGGCAGGAGCTGCGAGCGGCCTCGGGGTCAGGATTGGGGTCAGAATTGGGGTCAGGATTTGGGATTTTAGGACAACCCTAAACCCCATTTCCCTGGCAGGAGCTGCGAGCGGCCTCGGGGTCAGGACTGGGGTCAGAATTGGGGTCAGGATTTGGGATTTTAGGACCATCCCAAACCCACATTTCCGCATGAGCTCCGAGCAGCGTCAGTATCAGGATTGGGGTCAGGATTTGGGATTTTGGGACAATCCTGATCCCTCATTTCCGTGCAGGAGCTGCGAGCGGCCTCGGGGTCAGGTTTGGGATCAGGATTTGGGTTTTAGGGCCAATCCTAAACCCCAGTTTCTGCAGGAGCTGCGAGCGGCCTCGGTGTCAGGATTGGGGTCAGGATTGGGATCAGGATCAGGATTGGGGTCAGGATTTGGGATTTTGGGACCATCCCAAACCCACATTTCCCTGCAGGAGCTGCGAGCGGCCTCGGGGTCAGGTTTGGGGTCAGGATTTGGGATTTTGGGACCATCCCAAACCCACATTTCCATGTGGGAGCTCCGAGCAGCCTCGGGGTCAGGTTTGGGGTCAGGATTTGGGATTTTAGGACAATCCTAAACCCCAGTTTCTGCAGGAGCTGCGAGCGGCCTCGGGGTCAGGATTGGGTTTGGGGTCAGGATCAGGATCGGGGTTGGGGTCAGGATTTGGGATTTTGGGACAATCCCGATCCCTCATTTCCGTGCAGGAGCTGCGAGCGGCCTCGGGGTCAGGATTGGGTTTGGGGTCAGGATCAGGATCAGGATTTGGGGTCAGGATTTGGGATTTTGGGACCATCCCAATCCCTCATTTCCCTGCAGGAGCTGCGAGCGGCCTCGGGGTCGGGATTGGGTTTGGGGTCAGGATCAGGATCTGGTTTGGGGTCAGGATTTGGGATTTTGGGACCATCCCGATCCCTCATTTTCCTGCAGGAGCTGCGAGCGGCCTCGGGGTCAGGATTGGGTTTGGGGTCAGGATCAGGATCAGGATTGGGGTCAGGGTTTGGGATTTTGGGACAATCCTGATCCCTCATTTCCTGCAGGAGCTGCGAGCGGCCTCGGTGGTGCAGTCGCAGCCGCTCGGCGCGGGGAAGGAGGAGAAGCTGCACTCGCCCGTGATCCGCACCGAGACCTTCAGCCCCCCCCTGCGCCAGGAGCCCCCCAAGGGCCACCCCGAGGGCATCAAAGCGGCCCCGCACCTCCCGCAGCGTGAGTCAGGACGGGAAATGCCAAAAAAACCCCAAAAATCCAAAAAAAATCCTGTCAAAATCCCATAAAACGTCACGGCGAGAGAGAAAATTAAAAAAAAATCCCATTAAAATCCCATTAAAATTCCATAAAGTATCATGGGAAAAGAGAAAACCCAAAAAATCCCATTCAAATCCCATGACATGTCACGGCGAGAGAGAAGAACCCAAAAAAATTCCATTAAAATCCCATAAAACGTCTCAGCAAGAGAGAAAATTAAAAAAAAATCCCATTAAAATCCCATTAAAATTCCATGAAGTGTCATTGGGAAAGAGAAAACCCCAGAAAAAAAAAAATTAAAATCCCATTCAAATCCACGAAGGGAAGAGAAATGGGGGAAGAGAAAACCCAAAAAATCCCATTAAAATCCCATAAAGTGTCACGGCGAGAGAGAAAAACTCAAAAAAAAAATCCCATTAAAATCCCATTAACATTCCATGAAGTATCATGGGAAAAGAGAAAACCCAAAAAATCCCATTCAAATCCCACAAAGTGTCACGGCGAGAGAGAAGAACCCAAAGAAATCCCATTAAAATCCCATAAAACGTCTCAGCAAGAGAGGAAATAAAAAAAAAATCCCATTAAAATTCCATAAAGTATCATTAGGAAAGAGAAAACCCCAGAAAAACAAACAAACAAACAAACAAAAAAACAACACATTAAAATCCGATTAAAATCCACGAAGGAAAGAGAAATGGGGGAAGAGAAAACCCAAAAAATCCCATTAAAATCCCGTAAAGTGTCACGGCAAGAGAGAAAATTAAAACAAAAATCCCGTTAAAATCCCATAAAACATCTCAGCAAGAGAGAAAATTTAAAAAAAATCCTATTAAAATCCCATTAACATTCCATGAAGTGTCATGGGGAAAGAGAAAACCCAAAAAATCCCGTTAAAATCCCGTAAAATGTCACGGCGAGAGAGAAGAACCTAAAAAAAATCCCATTAAAGTCCCATAAAACGTCTCAGCAAGAGAGAAAATTTTAAAAAAATCCCATTAAAATTCCATAAAATGTCATTGGGAAAGAGAAAACCCCAGGAAAAAAAAAAAATTAAAATCCGATTAAAATCCATGAAGGAAAGAGAAATGGGGGAAGAGAAAACCCAAAAAATCCCATTCAAATCCCATAAAGTGTCACGGCAAGAGAGAAGAACCCAAAAAAATCCCATTAAAATCCCATAAAACGTCTCAGCAAGAGAGAAAATTAAAAAAAAATCCCATTAAAATTCCATAAAGTGTCATTGGGAAAGAGAAAACCCCAGAAAAAAAAAACACATTAAAATCCCATTAAAATCCACGAAGGAAAGAGAAATGGGTAAAGAGAAAACCCAAAAAATCCCATTCAAATCCCATAAAGTGTCACGGTGAGAGAGAAAAACTCAACAAAAAAAATCCCATTCAAATCCAAAAAAAAATCGCATTAAAATAAAAAATATCCCATTAAAATCCAAAAAAAAATTTCATTAAAATAAAAAAAAATCCCATTACAATAAAAAAAAAATCCCATTAAAATCCCATAAAGTGCCATGGTGAGAGAGAAAAACTCAACAAAAAAAAATCCCATTAAAATCCAAAAAAAAAATCCCATTAAAATAAAAAAAAATCCCATTACAATAAAAAAAAAATCCCATTAAAATCCCATAAAGTGTCAAGGGGAGAGACAAAAACTCAAAAAAAAAATCCCATTAAAATCCAAAAAAAATCCCATTAAAATAAAAAAAAAATCCCATTAAAATCCCATAAAATGCCATGGGAAAGAGAAAAACCAAAAAAAAAAATCCCATTTAAATAAAAAAAAATCCCATTAAAAATAAAAAAAAATCCCATTAAAATAAAAAAAAATCCCATTAAAATAAAAAAAAACCAAACCATTAAAATAAAAAAAAATCCCAATAAAATCCCATAAAATGCCATGGGAAAGAGAAAAACCAATAAAAATCCCATAAAGTGTCACGGGGAGGGAGAAAAACCCCAAAAACTCCCATAAAATTTAATGGAAGTGAGTCAAAAAATCCCATAAAATTTAATGGAAGTGAGTCAAAAAATCCCATAAAATTTAATGGAAGTGAGTCAAAAAAATCCCCAAAAAATCCCTTAAAATTTAATGGAAGTGAGTCAAAAAAACCCCCAAAAAATCCCTTAAAATTTAATGGAAGTGAGTCAAAAAACCCCCAAAAAATCCCTTAAAATTTAATGGAAGTGAGTCAAAAAACCCCAAAAAATCCCTTAAAATTTAATGGAAATGAGTCAAAAAAAACCCCAAAAAATCCCATAAAATTTAATGGAAGTGAGTCAAAAAAACCCAAAAAATCCCATAAAATTTAATGGAAGTGAGTCAAAAAAAAACCCCCAAAAAAACCCCGGAATTCCCAATTTTGGGGCCTTAAATCTCCAGAATTCCCCAATTTTTTTGGCCGTAATTCCCAATTTTTGGGTTCCCAGTCCCCATCATTCCCATTTTTGGGTTCCAAAATCCCAAAATTTTCCATTTTGGGGTTCAAAAATCCCAAAATTTCCATTTTTGGGTTACAAAATCGCCATAATTCCAATTTTTGGGTTCCAAAATCTGGAAATTTCCCATTTTTGGGTTCCAAACTCCCGAAATTTCCCATTTTTGGGTTCCAAAATTCCAAAATTTGCCATTTTTGGGTTACAAAATTTCCATTTTTGGGTTGCAAAATGCCAAAATTTTTCATTTTTGGGTTCCAAAATTTCCATTTTTGGGTTCCAAAATCCCAAAATTTCCCATTTTTGGGTTCCAAAATCCCAAATTTCCATTTTTGGTTGCAGGGCCGGAGCTGAAGGCGCTGGAGGGGGGAGGGGCTGTGACCCAGCCCAGTTTTGGGCTCAGAATCCCCAATTTTTGGGTTCCAAAATCCCAAAATTTTCAAGTTTTGGCTTCCAAAATCCCGAAATTTCCCATTTCTGGGTTCCAAAATGCCAAAATTTTCAAGTTTTGGGTTCCAAACTCCCAAAATTTCCATTTTTGGTTGCAGGGCCGGAGCTGAAGGCGCTGGAGGGGGGAGGGGCGCGGCCCAGCCCAATTTTGGGCTCAGAAATCCCCAATTTTTGGGTTCCCAAATCCCGAAATTTTCAATTTTTGGGTTTAAAAATCCCAAAATTTCCATTTTTGGGTTCCAAACTCCTGAAATTTTCCATTTTTGGGTTCCAAAATTTCCATTTTTGGGTTCCAAAATCCCCATAATTCCAATTTTTGGGTTTCCAAAATCCCAAATTTTCAATTTTTGGGTTACAAAATCCCGAAATTTCCCATTTTTGGGTTCCAAAATGCCAAAATTTTCAAGTTTTGGGTTCCAAACTCCCAAAATTTCCCATTTTTGGTTGCAGGGCCGGAGCTGAAGGCGCTGGAGGGGGGAGGGGCTGCGACCCAGCCCAGTTTTGGGCTCAGAATCCCCAATTTTTTTGGGTTTCAAAATCCCAAAAATTTCAATTTTTGGGTTCCAAAATCCCAAAAATTTCAAGTTTTGGGTTCCAAACTCCCCATAATTCCAACTCTTGGGGTTCGAAAATCCCGAAATTTCCCATTTTTGGGTTCCAAATTTTCCATTTTTGGGTTGCAAACTCCCGAAATTTCTCAAATTTTGGGTTCCAAATCCCCATAATTCCAATTTTTGGGTTCCAAAATGCGGGAAATTTCCCATTTTTGGGTCCCAAAATTTCCATTTTTGGGTTCCAAAATGCCAAAATTTTTCATTTTTGGGTCCCAAAATTTCCATTTTGGGGTTCCAAAATGCCAAAATTTTTCATTTTTGGGTTCCAAATTTTCCATTTTTGAGTTCTAAACTCCCGAAATTTCCCATTTTTGGGTTCCAAACTCCCAAATTTTCGATTTTTGGGTTTCCAGGGCCGGAGCTGAAGGCGCTGGAGGCGGGGAGGGGGCGCGGCCCAGCCCAATTTTGGGCTCAGAATCCCCAATTTTTTGGGTTCCCAATCCCCAGAATTCCAATTGTTTGGGTCACAAAATGCAGAAGAATTTCCCATTTTTTGGGTTCCAAAATTTCCATTTTTGGGTTCCAAAATTTCCATTTTTGGGTTCCAAAATTTCCATTTTTGGGTTCCAAAATGCCAAAATTTTTCATTTTTGGGTTCCAAAATTTCCATTTTTGGGTTCCAAAATTTCCATTTTTGGGTTCCAAAATGCGGAAATTTCCCATTTTTGGTTTCCAAAATCCTGAAATTTCCCATTTTTGGGTTCCAAAATTTCCATTTTTGGGTTCCAAAATGCGGAAATTTCCCATTTTTGGTTTCCAAAATCCTGAAATTTCCCATTTTTGGGTTCCAAAATTTCCATTTTTGGGTTCCAAAATGTGGAAATTCCCATTTTTGGTGTTTTGCAGGGCCGGAGCTGAAGCCACTGGAGGGTGGAGGGGCGCGGCCCAGCCCAATTTTGGGTTCAGAAATCCCAATTTTAGGGTTCCAAAATCCCAAAATTTCCCTTTTTTTGGGTTCCAAAATCCCAAATTTCCCATTTTTGGTTGCAAGGCCGGAGCTGAAGGCGCTGGAGGGGGGGAGGGGCTGTGACCCAGCCCAGTTTTTGGGCTCAGAATCCCCAATTTTTTGGGTTTCAAAATCCCGAAATTTCCCATTTTTGGGTTCCAAAAATCCCAAAATTTCCATTTTTGGGTTACAAAATCCCCATAATTCCAATTTTTGGGTTCCAATATGCGGAAATTTCCCATTTTTGGGTTCCAAACTCCCGAAATTTCCCATTTTTGGGTTCCAAAATTTCCATTTTTGGGTTCCAAAATGCCAAAACTTTTCATTTTTGGGTTCCAAAATTTCCATTTTTGGGTTCCAAAATCCGTAAATTTCCATTTTTGGTTGCAGGGCCGGAGCTGAAGGCGCTGGAGGGGGGGAGGGGCGCGGCCCAGCCCAATTTTGGGCTCAGAATCCCCAATTTTTGGGTTCCCAAATCCCGAAATTTTCAAGTTTTGGGTTCCAAAATGCCAAAATTTTCAAATTTTGGGTTCCAAACTCCCAAAATTTCCCATTTTTGGTTGCAAGGCCGGAGCTGAAGGCGCTGGAGGGGGGAGGGGCGTGACCCAGCCCAGTTTTGGGCTCAGAATCCCCAATTTTTGGGTTCCCAAATCCCGAAATTTTCAATTTTTGGGTTCCAGACTCCCAAAATTTCCATCTTTGTGTTTTCAGGGCCGGAGCTGAAGGCGCTGGGAGGGGGGGAGGGGCGCGGCCCCAGCCCAGTTTTGGGCTCAGAATCCCCAATTTTTTGGGTTCCAAAATCCCAAAATTCCCCATTTTTGGGTTGGAAAATCCCCATAATTCCAATTTTTGGGTTCCAAAATCCCAAAATTTTTGATTTTTGGTTTCAGGGCCGGAGCTGAAGGCGCTGGAGGGGGGGAGGGGGCGCGCGCCGTGATCCGCCCCCCCGAGCCGACCCCCGCCCGCCCCCGACAAGGAGCGGCAGAAAAACGGAGCCCAAAACCCCCGTGGCCCCAAAAAAGGTAACGGAAAAAAACAAATTTGGGGGAAAAAAAGACAAATTTGGGAAAATCCCCGAGGGTTGGGCAAAAAACCCGAAATTTGGGGCAAAAAAATTCCCGGTTTTGGGGGGAAAGAATCCCAATTTTTGGGCGAAAAAACTCCAGGTTTGGGGGGGAAAAATTCCCCAAATTTGGGGGGAAAATTCCCTGATTTGGGAAAAAAAATCAGCGATTTTTGGGGAAAAAGTCCCAATTTTGGGGGAAAAAATCCTCAATTTTTTTCCGAAAATCTGGGAGAACTTCCTGAGATGCCACCAGGCTGAGGGAGCTTCGGAAGCCTCTGAGATGCCACCAGGCTGAGGGAGCTCCAGGGTTGGATGTGGGAGAACCTTCTGAGATGCCACCAGGCTGAGGGAGCTTCGGAAGCCCCTGAGATGCCACCAGGCTGAGGGACCTCCAGGTTGGCTCCAGGTCCTCGTGACAAAGCCCCTGGAGGATCCCATGGAGGCCACCTCGGTTCTGGTGGATCCCAGACCTCATGGTTGGGTCTGGGAGAACCCCCTGAGATCCCACCAGGCTGAGGGACCTTCAGAACCTCCTGAGATCCCACCAGCTGAGGGACCTTCAAAACCTCCTGAGATCCCACCAGGCTGAGGGACCTGTGGAGCTCCATGGTTGGGCTCAAGAGAAGCCCCTGAGATCCCACCAGGTTGAGGGACATGAGGACCTCCAGGGTTGGGTCTCAGAGATCCCACCAGGCTGAGGGACCTGGGGAAGCCCCTGAGATCCCACCAGGTTGAGGGACATGAGGACCTCCAGGGTTGGGTCTCAGAGATCCCACCAGGCTGAGGGACCTGGGGAAGCCCCTGAGATCCCACCAGGCTGAGGGAACCCCAGGATTGGGTCTGGGAGAACCTTCTGAGGTCCCAACAGGCTGAGGGAACACCAAGGTTGGATGTGGGAGAACCCCCTGAGATGCCACCAGGCTGAGGGACTTGAGGAACTCCAGGATGGGGTCTCAGAGATCCCACCAGACTGAGGGACCTTCAGAAGCCCCTGAGATCCCACCAGGTTGGCTCCAGATCCTCAGGACTGAGCAGTGGAAGGATCCCATGGAGGCCACCATGGTTCTGGTGGATCCTGGTGGATCCCAGACCTCATGGTTGGGTCTGGGAGAAGCCCCTGAGATCCCACCAGGCTGAGGGACCTGGAGAGCTCCAGGGTTGGATGTGGGAGAACCTTTTGAGATCCCACCAGGCTGAGGGACCTCCAGAACCTCCTGAGATCCCACCAGGCTCAGGGACCTCCAGGTTGGCTCCGGTTCCTCGTGACAAAGCCCCTGGAGGATCCCATGGAGGCCACCTCGGTTCTGGTGGATCCCAGACCTCGCGGTGGCCCCGTGGTGGCCCCGTGGTGGCCCCTGGTGACCGCGTGTCTCCCGCAGGACCTGAAGATCAAGAACATGGGCTCGTGGGCGTCGCTGGTGCAGAAGCACCCGGCGGCGCCGGCGGCCGCGGCCAAGTCGTCGAGCGACTCCTTCGAGCAGTTCAAGCGGGCGGCGCGCGAGAAGGAGGAGCGCGAGAAGGCCCTCAAGGCCCAGGCCGAGCAGGTGGAGCGCGAGAAGGAGCGGCTCAGGAGGGAGCAGGAGAGGATGAGGTGAGGACAACCCCGGTGGGGACAGCGGGACGGCAGGAGCACCCGCAGGGACACCAGGACCGTCACCAGAGACACCACAGACACCTGCAGGGACATCAGGAACACCACCAGGAACATCACAAACACCTGCAGGGGCATCAGGAACACCACAAACACCTGCAGGGACATCAGAGACACCACAAACACCTGCAGGAACACCACAAACACCTGCAGGGACATCAGGAACACCACAAACACCTGCAGGAACACCACAAACACCACCAGAGACACCAGAACCGTCACCAGATCCACCACAAACACCTGCAGGGGCATCAGGAACACCACAAACACCTGCAGAGACACCACAAACACCACCAGGAACATCAGGAACACCACCAGGAACACCACAAACACCACCAGGGACACCACAAACACCTGCAGGGGCATCAGGAACACCACCAGGAACATCACAAACACCTGCAGGAACATCAGGAACACCACCAGAGACACCACAAACACCTGCAGGAACATCAGGAACACCACCAGGAACATCACAAACACCACCAGAGACACCAAAACCGTCACCAGATCCACCACAAACACCTGCAGGAACATCAGGAACACCACAAACACCTGCAGGAACATCACAAACACCACAAACACCACCAGAGACACCACAAACACCTGCAGGGACATCAGGAACACCACAAACACCACCAGAGACACCACAAACACCTGCAGGAACATCAGATCCACCACAAACACCTGCAGGAACATCACAAACACCACCAGAGACACCACAAACACCTGCAGCAGGAACACCACAAACACCACCAGAGACACCAAAACCAACACCAGATCCACCACAAACACCTGCAGGAACATCAGGAACACCACCAGGGACACCACAAACACCAGCAGAAACACCAAAACTGTCACCAGATCCACCACAAACACCAGCAGGAACATCAGGAACACCACAAACACCACCAGAGACACCATAACCATCACCAGATCCACCACAAACACCTGCAGGGACATCAGAAACACCACAAACACCAGCAGGAACTCCAAAACACCATCAGGAACACCAGAGACACCAGAAACACCAGCAGGAACATCAGGAACACCATCAGGAACACCACAAACATCAGCAGGAACTCCAAAACATCATCAGGAACACCAGAGACACCAGAAACACCAGCAGCTCCACCACAAACACCAGTAGGGACTCCAAAACACCACCAGATCCACCACAAACACCAGCAGGAAGATCAGGAACACCACCAGAGACACCACCAACACCAGCAGGAACTCCATAAACACCACCAGGGACACCACAAACACCAGCAGGAACACCACAAACACCTGCAGGAACATCAGGAACACCACAAACACCAGCAGAGACACCACCAACACCAGCAGGAACTCCATAAACACCACCAGGGACACCACAAACACCAGCAGGAACATCAGGAACACCAGAACCATCACCAGATCCACCACAAACACCTGCAGGAACATCAGGAGCTCCACAAACACCACCAGAGCCACCACAAACACCAGTAGGGACTCCATAAACACCACCAGAGCCACCACACCCACAGCTGGGCACTCACTCCTGGGCACTGATGGCCACTCCTGGTCACTCAGTGGTCACTCAGTGGTCACTGTGGTCACTCAATGGTCACTGATGGTCACTCAATGGTCGCTGATGGCCACTCCTGGTCACTCAGTGGTCACTCAGTGGTCACTCAATGGTCACTGATGGTCACTGTGGTCACTCAATGGTCACTCAGAGGTCACTGTGGTCACTCAGTGGTCACTCAGTGGTCACTCAGTGGTCACTCAGTGGTCACTGATGGGGGTTCCTGGTCACTCAATGGTCACTGTAATCACTCAGTGATCACTCAGTGGTCACTCAGTGGTCACTGTGGTCACTCAGAGGTCACTCAGTGGTCACTGATGGCCACTCCTGGTCACTCAGTGGTCACTCAGAGGTCACTGATGGTCACTCAGTGGTCACTGATGGTCACTGTGGTCACTCAGTGGTCACTCAGTGGTCACTCAGTGCTCACTGTGGTCACTCAGTGCTCACTGATGGTCACTGTGGTCACTCAGTGGTCACTGATGGTCACTCGATGGTCACTCAGTGCTCACTGATGGTCACTCAATGGTCACTGACGGCCACTCCTGGTCACTCAATGGTCACTCAGAGGTCACTCAATGGTCACTGATGGTCACTGATGGTCACTCAGTGGTCACTCAGTGCTCACTGATGGTCACTGTGGTCACTCAATGGTCACTCAGTGGTCACTCAGAGGTCACTGATGGTCACTCAGTGGTCACTGTGGTCAGTCAGTGGTCACTCAGTGGTCACTGTAATCACTCAGGGTCACTCAGCAGTCACTGATAGTCACTGATGGTCACTGTGGTCACTCAGTGCTCACTGTGGTCACTGTAATCACTCAATGGTCACTCAATGGTCACTCAGTGGTCACTGTGGTCACTCAGTGGTCACTGATGGGGGTTCCTGGTCACTCCTGGTCACTCCTGGTCACTCTGTGGTCACTCAATGGTCACTGTGGTCCCTGCTCAGGTCGCGGGAGGACGAGGACGCGCTGGAGCAGGCGCGCCGGGTGCACGAGGAGGTTCTGGAACAGTCTGGGGGGTTCCTGGTCACTCAGTGGTCACTGTGGTCACTCAGTGGTCACTCAGTGGTCACTGATGGTCACTCAGTGGTCACTCAGTGGTCACTCTGCTCCCTGCCCAGGTCGCGGGAGGACGAGGACGCGCTGGAGCAGGCGCGGGGGTGCACGAGGAGGTTCTGGAACAGTCTGGGGGGCTCCTGTGCAGTTCCTGCTCAATGGTCACTCAGTGCTTACTGATGGTCACTCAGTGGTCACTGTGGTCACTCAGTGGTCACTCAGTGGTCACTGTGGTCCCTGCCCAGGTCGCGGGAGGACGAGGACGCGCTGGAGCAGGCGCGGGGGTGCACGAGGAGGTTCTGGGACAGTCTGGGGGGTTCCTGTGCAGTTCCTGCTCAATGGTCACTCAATGGTCACTCAGTGGTCACTCAGTGGTCACTGTGGTCACTCAGTGGTCACTGTGGTCCCTCCGCAGGTCGCGGGAGGACGAGGACGCGCTGGAGCAGGCGTGCTGGGTGCACGAGGAGGTTCTGGAACAGTCTGGGGGGTTCCTGGTCACTCAGTGGTCACTGATGGTCACTGTGGTCACTGTAATCACTCCATGGTCACTGATGGTCACTGTGGTCACTGTAATCACTCCTGGTCACTCAGTGGTCACTGATGGTCACTCAATGGTCACTGTGGTCACTCAGTGGTCACTGATGGTCACTGTGGTCACTGTAATCACTCCATGGTCACTGTGGTCACTCAGTGGTCACTGATGGTCACTCAGTGGTCACTCTGCTCCCTCCGCAGGTCGCGGGAGGACGAGGACGCGCTGGAGCAGGCGCGCCGGGTGCACGAGGAGGTTCGGCGGCGCCAGGAGCAGCAGCAGCAGCAGCAGCAGCCGCCGGCGGCCGCGGGCTCGGTGCCGGTGCCCGGCGCGGTGCCCGGCGCGGTGCCCGTGCCCGGCGCGGTGCCGGTGTCGGCGGCGGCGGCGGCTCCGCAGCCCCCGGGCCCGGCCGGCTCCTCGCAGGCCATGCTGGACCAGCAGCGGGAAATGGCGCGCAAGAGGGAGCAGGAGAGGAGGCGCCGGGAAGCGGTGAGGGAAGGGTTAAACGGGCCCGGAAATGGGGGGGAATAAGGGGAAAAATCACAGAAATGGGGCACAAAAAATGGGGGAAATAATGGGAATAATCACAGAAATAATGGGGGAAATAATGGGAATAATCACAGAAATAATGGGGGAAATAATGGGAATAATCACAGAAATGGCGCGCAAGAGGGAGCAGGAGAGGAGGCGCCGGGAAGCAGTGAGGGAAGGGTTAAACGGGCCCGGAAATGGGGGGAAATAAGGGGAAAAATCACAGAAACGGGGCAAAAAAAATGGGGGAAATAATGGGGGAAATAATGGGAATAATCACAGAAATGGGGCACAAAAATTGGGGGGAAATAATGGGAATAGTCACAGAAATGGGGCGCAAAAAATGGGGGAAATAATGGGGAGAAATAATGGGAATAATCACAGAAATGGGGCGCAAAAAATGGGGGAAATAATGGGAATAATCACAGAAATGGGGCGCAAAAAATGGGGAGAAATAATGGGAATAATCACAGAAATGGGGGGAAATAATGGGGGAAATAATGGGAATAATCACAGAAATGGGGGGGAAATAATGGGGGAAATAATGGGGGAAATAATGGGAATAATCACAGAAATGGGGCGCAAAATATGGGGGAAAAAATGGGAATAGTCACAGAAATGGGGGAAATAATGGGGGAAATAATGGGAATAATCACAGAAATGGGGGGAAATAATGGGAATAATCACAGAAATGGGGGAAATAATGGGAATAATCACAGAAATAATGGGGGAAATAAGGGGAATAGTCACAGAAATGGGGTGCAAAAAATGGGGAGAAATTGTGAGGATGGTCCCCAAAAATGGGGGCGATAATGGGAATATTCACAAAAATGGGGCACAGAAAATTCCAAAAATGGGTCTCCAAAAATGGGGGAAATAATGAGAATATTCCCAAAAATGGGGTTCTGAAAATGGGGGGAAATAGTGGGAATTATCTCCAAACAATGGTCCCCAAAAACAGGGGGAATAATGGGAATATTCACAAAAACGGGGTGCAAAAAACTCCAAAAATGGGTCTCCAAAATTGGGGGAAATAATGGGAATATTGACAAAAATGGGGTGCAGAAAATGGGGGAATTTGTTGGGATATTCCAAAAAAATCCCAAAAATGGGTCCCCAGAAATGGGGGAAATTATCAGAATAGTCCTGAAAAAGGGTCCCCAAAAATGGGGGGAATAATCAGAATATTCCTGGAAAAAGGGCCCCAAAAATTGGGGGAAATCCTTGGGATGGTCAACAAAAAAGAACAAAAATGGGGGAAATAATCAGAATATTCCCAAAAAAAGGGACCTGAAAATGGGGAGGGAATAATGGGAATATTCACAAAAAAAGGGACACAAAAAATCCCAAAAAAGGGTCCCTGGAAATGGGAATTCTGGGAATCTTTTCCCAAAAAATGCCCCCAAAAAAAAGTCAGAAATTACTCAGAAAATGTCCCAGAAATTCGGGAATGACACAGAAAAAGGGCCAAAAAATGCCCAAAAAAAACCCAAAATGACCTAAAAACTGCACAGAAAAGCCCCAAAATGACCTAAAAGATGCCAACAAAACCCCTGAAATGTCCCAAGAAATGACCCAAAAATTGACCCCAAAACAGCCAAAACTGAACCCAAAAATGCCAAAAAAAAAATGCAAAAAAAAAGACCCAAAAATGGCCAAGAAAAAGCCCCGAAATGACCCAAAAAATCCAGAAATTCCCCAAAAAAATGCAAATAAAGCGCCAAAAAATGAGCAAAAAAGCTCCCAAAAAAACCAAAAATTATCCCAAAAAATCCAGAAATTCTCCCCAAAATGCCCCAAAAAATCCAAAAATGACCCCAAAACCTGACCCCAACAAAACCAAAAAATGAGCCCAAAAATGCCCAAAACAAAGCCCCAAAAAAAGTCCTGAAAGACCCTAAAAATGCCAAAAGTTTCCAGAAATTACCTTTAAAAAATGAAAAAAAAACCACCAGAAATGCCCCGAGAAAGGCAAGAATGAGCCCAAAAATGTCCAAAAAAATCCAGAAAATCTAAAAAAAAAATAAAATAAAATGAAAAACACAAAAAGCCCGGAAATGACCCCAAAAACCACCCAAAAAAGACAAAAAATAATCCAGAACTAAGCCAAAAATTACCCCAAAAATGCCAAAAATACCCCCAAAAAAGGCCAAAAATGCCCTAGGAAGGGCAAGAATGAGCCCAAAAATGTCCAAAAAAATCCAGAAAATCTAAAAAAAAAGAAATAAAAATTATAAAAACACAAAAAGCCCAGAAATGACCCCAAAAACCACCCAAAAATTACCCCAAAAAAGACCAAAAAAAATCCAGAACTAAGCCAAAAATTACCCCAAAAACGCCCAAAAAAAGCCAAAAATTACCCCAAAAAAGGCCAAAAATGCCCCGAGAAAGGCAAGAATGAGCCCAAAAATGTCCAAAAAAATCTAGAAAAACTAAAAAAAAAAAAAAAAATAATAATAAAAAATAACTCAAAAAGCCCGGAAATGACCCCAAAAACAACCCAAAAAATTACCCCAAAAAAGACCAAAAATAATCCAGAAATAAGCCAAAAATCACCCCAAAAAAGCCAAAAATACCCCCAAAAAAAGGCCAAAAATGCCCCAAAAAAAGCCCAAAATGTCCCCAAAAAATCAGCAAAAATTGGGATGAAATTTTCTGGAATTTTTTCCCATTTTTCCCATTTTTTGCAGATGGCGGCGACGATCGACATGAACTTCCAGAGCGACCTCTTGGCCATTTTCGAGGAGAATCTTTTCTAGGAGAGGCGACTCCGGCCGGGAATTTTGACTTTTCCCAAAAAAAAAGAAAACAAAAAAAAAAAAATCCGGAAAAAAAAAAAAAAGAAAAAAAGTGGAAAAATATCCAAAAAAAAAAAAAAAGAAAAAAAAATTCCTTTTTTTTTTTTTTTTCTCTTTTTTCCTTTTTTTTTTTTTTTTTCTTCCTGGCCAAAAAAAAAAAAAAATAATAACGCGAAAAACGAGAAAAAAAAAGCAAAAACAAAAGCGAAGTTCGGACTCTCCGTTAAACGTCGGAAAATTGGGGGATGGGAGCGGGGGCGGGGCTGCCTTAGCCCGGAATTCCGATTTAATTTTTCTCCTTTTTTCCCTTTTTTCACACCAAAAAAACGACAAAAAATCCACCAGAATCCCTGGGGATTGCCGGGATATGAATTGGAATTTTTGGGGAATTTTTTTGCTTTTTTTTGGAATTTTTTGGGGTTTTTTTCCTCCGGTGGTGGCAAAAAAATGGGAAAAAATCCCAAATTTTTTGGGGCGGATTTGGGGTTTTTGGGGAGGAATTGGGGGGGGAGGGGAGATGGGGGGAGGGGCGCGGCCCCTCCCCCACCCGCGGCCTCAGGGACTTCCCCCCCTTCGCCTTCTCCATCCCTGAAATTTCTCCTTTTCCCCAATTTTTATTCCTCATTTTTTATTTCCTTCCTTTCCCAAAAATTCCCTTTTTTTCCCTGATTTTTTTTCCTCATTTTCCTCATTTTTTTCAAAGTTTTTTTCCTTTTTTTTCTGTTTTTTTTCCTAATTTTCCTGAATTTTTTTTTCATTTTTTCTGGGTTTTTTCCTCATTTTTTATCAATTTTTTCCCTCCTTCATTTTCATTTTTTCCTGCTTTTTTTTTCAAACTTGCCTGAATATTTTTCCTTTTTTTTTTCGAATTTTTTCCTTTTTTTTAATTTTTCCCAAATTTTTCCTGTTTTCTTTGTATTTTTCCCCCGATTTCTTTTTAATCTATTCCTCATTGTTTTACCTTTTTTCCTGCTTTTATTTCGAAATGTTCCTCATTTTTTAAATTTTTTCCTCATTTCTCTTTGATTTTTTCCTGATTTTTTCCCTGTTTTTCTTTTCATTTTTTCTTTAATTTTCTCTTGTTTTTTCTTTTTTCTTCCCGATTTTTCCTAAATTTTCCTCGATTTTTTTTTTGCTGATTTTTTTCTCGATTTTTTCGATTTTTCCTGATTTTTTTCCTTCGTTATTTTTCACATTTTTCCCTGATTTATTCTTAATTTTCTTCATTTTTTCTCTTTTTACTTTCCCCCATTTTTAAAACTTTCCCATTTTTTCCCCTTCTTTTCCTTTTTCCCCTTCCCTTTTTTATTTTCCCTCATTTTCCCCATTTTTTATCTTTCTTCCCCCTTTAATTTCATTTTTATTTTCCCTTTTAATTCCTTTTTTATTTCCCTCTTTTCCCTTTTCGAATTTGAATTTCTCCTTCAAAATTCCCCTTTTTTTCCCCAATTTTTCCCCAATTTTTTCCCCATTTTTTATAAATTTCTTATTTTTTTTATATTTTTTAATCCCCCCCTTTTCCCCTCCCTCCCCTCCCCTTTTCCCCCCAAAATCGCCGCCACGCCCGGAATTTTTATTTTTTAAATAATTCCCATTTTCCCCCATTTTTCCCCCATTTTAATTCCATTTTTTTTTACTTTTTCTCCTCCCCTTTTTCCCCAAAATCCCGGGAATTCTCCCCGTTTCCCCCTCCCCTCCCCCCCGGGGTTGGATTAATTATTAATAATTAATTAATTTTATTTGGGTTGGGTTTTTTTCCCCGCCGGGGTTTCGCCGATCGTGGAATAAAAAACGCTGCGAGTTTGGTTTTGTATAAAAAAACACCAAAAAAACAACAACAAAAAAAAAAAAAAAAATCCCGAATTTTTCAGGTTTTTTTCTCCCAAAAATGCCCAAAAATTTAAAAGGGGTGGGGGAGGGGGGGAAAGGGGGAAAAAAAAATGGGAATTAAAATTGAAAATATTTGAATTAAAAGGGGAATTTAAGGGAGTTGAAACCCCCAGAAATTTGAATTTTAGGTGGAAATCGAGAGAAATTGAGAATTAAAATTGGAAATATTTGAATTAAAAGGGGAATTTAAGGGAGTTGAAGTCCTCCAAAATTTAAATTTTAAGGGGAAATGGAGAGAAATTGGGAATTTAAATTCAATTTTGGAAGGTTTGTGTGGGAATGGACAGAATTGGAATTTTAAGGTGGAAATTGGCAGAAATTGGGTCTTGAAATTCAAATATTTCAATCAAAATAGGAATTTAAGGGAGTTGGAATTCATAGAAATTGCGAATTTTTGAAGGTTGAAGTTGAAATTGAGAGAATTTGGGAATTTAAATTGAAAATATTTGAATTAAAATGGGAATTTAAGGGAGTTAAAGGCCCCAAAATTTGAATTTTAGATGGAAATTGAGAGAAATTGGGAATTTAAAATTCAATTTTTGAAGGTTTACATGGGAATTGACAGAAATTGGGATTTTAAAAAGTTGGAATTTTCTGGTTTTGAAATTTAAATTTAAATTTTTTTTTTTTTTTTTAGTTTTACAAATTGAAAATTTGACCAAAAATCTGAAATTTTTAAAGGGGAAGTTTGGTAAATTTTAAATCTGAGTTGAGAGGAATTGAGATTTGAATTTAAATTGAAAATTTTTGATTTTAAATATTTGATTTCAAACTAAAACGGGTCGAGTTTGAGATTTCCATTTAAATTTCAGTTGGGATTTTAAAATTTTAATTTGTAGAAAGAAGGAAAGGGAAAAAAAAAAGAGGAGAATTGGGGGGAAATAGAGAAATAAGTAAGAAAAGTCAAAAAAAAAAAAACAAGTTAAAAAATGGCCAAAAATATAAAAGTGAGGAAAAGGAGGGAAAGTGGAAAAGGGGGAAGAAAATTGGGGAAAAAAGGTTAAAAAAAACCAGAAAAGGCAGAAAAATTAAAAATAAATTAAAATTCTGAGGATAAAAGGGCCCCAAAAGACACGAAAGTGACAAAAAAAATGAAAACTAAAAAGGAACAAACGGGGGAAAGTCAAAAAACGCCGCAAAAAGTTTAAAAAAAGGAGAAAAAATAGAAAAAAAACCAAAAAATTCCCCTGAAGCTCCGCCCCCTTGGGCGCGCCAGGCCACGCCCCTCTCGCCGTCATTGGTTGATCATTGAGGGCTCCACCCCCTTTTCCCGCTGTCCAATCAGCGCTCGGGGGCGGGGCCAGCGCGGTTTGAGGCGGAAGCGGCGCTGGGCGGGGGGGGAGGGGGCGGCGACAGCGCCGCGATCGCGACAGAGGCGACAGAAAAAGCCCCGGGACCCCCCCGCTGTCGCGACAGGTCGGTGATGGCGGCGGAGGGAGCCCCGCGATGTCGCGACAGAGGCGGCGGGAAAGCCCCGGATGGGGAGGGGACGGAGCAATGTCGCGATAGGGGCGGGGCTGGGGGGGAGGGGACACACGCGGCGGGGATGTCGCGATAGGGGCGGGGCTGGGAGAGCGCCGCAGCGGGGACAAGGACAGCTCAATGTCGCGACAGCGCCGGAACGGGGAGGGGGACGGCGACAGGGACGGGGACACCTCAATGTCGTGACACATCGGGACAGGGACACCAGGACAGGGACACCCGAAGGACGGGGACACCCCAGTGTCGTGACAGCTTGTGACAAGGACACCGTGACAGGGACAACGCGGTGACAGGGACACCTCATGTATGGGACACCGCTCTGTCGTGACATCTCGTGACAGGGACACCATGACAGGGACCCCCCTTGGGGACAGGGACACCTCAATGTCGGGACACCCCCATGTTGTGACAGCCCCTTGAGGACAGGGACACCCGAAGGACGGGGACAGCCCGATGTCGTGACACATCGTGACAAGGACACCGTGACAGGGACAACGCGGTGACAGGGACACCCCGGTTATGGGACACCCCAGGGACAGGGACACCCCAGTGTCGTGACATCCCCTGGGGACAGGGACACTGCGACAGTGACATCCCTGGGGACAGGGACACCCCAATTACGGGACACCTCAATGACAGGGCCACCCCCATGTCGTGACACCCCTTGGGGACAAGGACGCCGTGACAGGGACACCCCTTGGTGACAGGGACATTTATGGGACACCCCCGTGTGGGGACATGTCGTGACAGGGACACCACGGTGATAGGGACATTTATGGGACACCCCCGTGTGGGGACATGTCGTGACAGGGACACGCCAGGGACAGGGACATTTATGGGACACCCTAATGTCGTGACATCCCCCTGGTGACAGGGACACCCCTTGGTGACAGGGACATTTATGGGACACCCCTGTGTCGGGACATGTCGTGACAGGGACACCCCTTGGTGACAGGGACATTTATGGGACACCCCCATGTCGTGACAGCCCTTGGGGACAGACGGGGACACCCCTTGGTGACAGGGACATTTATGGGACACCCCTGTGTCGGGACATGTTGTGACAGGGACACCCCGGTGACAGGGACATTTATGGGACACCCCAATGTCGTGACATCCCCCTGGTGACAGACGGGGACACGCTGGGGTCACCCCCTGAGGTGGCACCGCGGGGCTGTGACGGTGCCACCCCGGGCGTGGGGACAGCGGGACAGCGGTGACATCCTGGGGGTGGTGACACCCTGACAGTGCCACCCTGGGGTGGTGACACCCAGGGGACAGTGACACTCAGGGGACGGTGACATCCTGAAGGTGCTGACACCCCTGACAGTGCCACCCTGGGGTGGTGGCACCTGGACAATGGTGACACCCTGGGGATGGTGACACCCCTGACAGTGCCACCCAGGCGATGGTGACACCCAGGTGACAGTGACACCCAGGGGACGGTGTCATCCTGGGGGTGGTGACACCCCTGACAGTGCCACCCTGGGGTGGTGGCACCTGGACAATGGTGACACCCTGGGGATGGTGACACCCCTGACAGAGCCACCCAGGCGATGGTGACACCCAGGGGACGGTGGCAGTCGGGATAGTGACATCCTGAAGGTGGTGACACCCCTGACAGTGCCACCCAGGCGATGGTGGCACCCAAACAATGGTGACACTCGGACGGTGGTGACACTCGGGGTAGTGACACCCTGACAGTGCCACCCTGGCAATGGTGACACCCAGGGGACAGTGACACCCAGGGGACAGTGACATCCTGAAGGTGGTGACACCCCTGGCAGTGCCACCCAGGCGATGGTGGCACCCAGGGGACGGTGGCAGTCGGGGGTAGTGACACCCTGACAGTGCCACCCTGGGGGTGGTGACACCCAGGGGACAGTGACACCCAGGGGGTGGTGACACTCAGGGGATGGTGACACCCCTGGCAGTGCCACCCAGGCGATGGTGGCACCCAGGTGACAGTGCCACCCAGGGGATGGTGACACTCGGGGTAATGACACCCTGACAGTGCCACCCAGGCGATGGTGACACGCAAACAATGGTGACACCCAGGGGACGGTGACACTCAGGGGGTGGTGACACCCTGACAGTGCCACCCTGGCAATGGTGACACCCAGGGGACGGTGGCAGTCGGGATAGTGACACCCCTGACAGTGCCACCCAGACAATGGTGACACCCTGGGGTTGGTGACACCCCTGACAGTGCCACCCAGGCGATGGTGGCACCCAGGTGACAGTGACACCCAGGGGATGGTGACACTCGGGGTAATGACACCCTGACAGTGCCACCCTGGTGATGGTGGCATCCAGACAATGGTGACACTCAGACAGTGGTGACACTCAAGGTAGTGACACCCTGACAGTGCCACCCTGGGGTTGGTGACACCCAGACAATGGTGACACTCAGGGGGTGGTGACACTCGGGGTGGTGACACCCTGACAGTGCCACCCTGGGGTTGGTGACACCTGGACAATGGTGACACTCAGACAGTGGTGACACCCTGGGGATGGTGACATCCCTGACAGTGCCACCCAGACGGTGCCACCCTGGGGGTGGTGACATCCAAGGAACGGGGACATCCTGGGGATGGTGACACCCAGGGGGTGGTGACACCCTGCAGATGCCACCCTGGGGGTGGTGGCACTGGGACAATGGTGACACCCAGGTGACAGTGACACCCAGACGGTGCCGACACCCTGGGGGAGGTGACATCCAAGGAATGGGGACACCCAGGGAGTGGTGACACCCTGGGGGTGGTGGCACCCAGACAATGGTGACACCCTGGGGGTGGTGGCACCCAGACAATGGTGACACCCTGGGGGTGGTGGCACCCAGACAATGGTGACACCCCGGGGGTGGTGACATCCAAGGAATGGTGACACCCCGGGGGTGGTGGCACCCAGACAATGGTGACACCCCGGGGGTGGTGGCACCCAGACAATGGTGACATCCGGGCGGTGCCAGCCGGGAATTGGGACAGCTGTGGCACAACAGGCGGTGACACATCCGGGAGTGGCACCGAGGAGGCCGTGGGGACAAGGTGGGGACACTGAGGGGACACTGGGGACACTCTGGGGGCTTTGGGGACAATGGGGACACTCTGGGGCCAATGGGGACACTGAGGGGACAATGAGGACACTGAGGGGACAATGAGGACACTGAGGGGACAGTGGGGACACTCTGGGGGCTGTGGGGACAGTGGAGACACTGAGGGGACAATGGGGACACTGAGGGGACAGTGGGGACACTCTGGGCGCTTTGGGGACAAGGTGGGGACAGTGTGGGGACACTGAGGGGACAATGGGGAGACAAGGCAAGGACAATGTGGGGACACTGAGGGGGCTTTGGGGACACTCGGGGGGATTTGGGGACAATGGGGACAAGATGGGGACAATGGGGACACTGAGGGGGTTGTAGGGACAAGGTGGGGACACTCTGGGGGCTTTGGGGACACTGTGGACACTGCAGGGGCCGTGGGGACAAGGTGGGGACAATGGGGACACTCTGGGGGCTTTGGGGACAGTGGGGACACTGAGGGGACTTCAGGGACCATGGGGAACACTGAGAGGCTTTGGGGACAATTTGGGGACACTCTGGGGGCTGTGGGGACAATTTGGGGACACTCTGGGGGCTGTGGGGACACTGCGGGGGATGTGGGGGACAATGGGGACCCTGAGGGACAATGGGGAACAAGGTGGGGACAGTGGGGGACAATGTTTGGACAACGGGGACACTCTGGGAGCTTTGGGGACAACGGTGAACAACGTGGGGACACTGCAGGGGTTGTGGGGGACAATGGGGACACTGAGGGGACAATGGGGACAAGGTGAGGAGAAGGTGGGGACACTGAGGGGCTTTCGCGACACTTTGGGGACAATGGGGACACTGCAGGGATGTGGGGACAGTGGGGACAATGGGGACACTGCAGGGATGTGGGGACAGTGGGGACAATGGGGACACTGCAGAGATTGTGGGGACAATGGGTGACAAGGTGGGGACACTGAGGGGGGCTTGGGGGACAGTGGGGACACTGTGGGGGTACTGCGGGGACAAGATGGGGACAGTGGGGACACTGACAGGACGTTGAGGACACTGAGGGGCTTTGGGGGTGGGGACTGGGGGACAAGGTGGGGACACTGGGGGGGACAATGGAGACACTGAGGGGACACCCTGGGGACAGGGCCACCCTGGGTTTGGGACAGCGTGGGGACATGGGACATTGGTGACGAGGCCACCCTGCCATAGGGGACACCTTGGGGATGGGACACCCAGGTGTCCCCGCAGTGTCCCCATGTCCCTGTCCCTGTGTCCCCAGCTGTCCCCATGTCCCCCCAGGTGTCCCCATGTCCCCAGGTGTCCCCACTGTCCCCAGGTGTCCCCACTGTCCCCATGCCGCGCCGCCTGCTGTCCCTGTGTCGATATCCCCATGTCCCTCTGTCCCCATGTCCCTTCAGGTGTCCCCAGCTGTCCCCAGCTGTCCCCACTGTTCCCATGTCCCCCCAGGTGTCCCCATGTCCCTCTGTCCCCATGTCCCCATTGTCCCCATGCCGCGCCGCCTGCTCTCTCTCCTGCTGGCCCCCACGCGGTTCCTGCTGTCCCCATGTCCCCCCAGCTGTCCCCATGTCCCTCTGTCCCTCTGTCCCCAGGTGTCCCCACTGTCCCCATGCCGCGCCGCCTGCTGTCGCTGCTCCTGGCCCCCACGCGGTTCCTGCTGTCCCCATGTCCCCCCAGCTGTCCCCATGTCCCCCCAGGTGTCCCCATGTCCCTCTGTCCCCAGGTGTCCCCATGCCGCGCCGCCTGCTGTCGCTGCTCCTGGCCCCCACGCGGTTCCTGCTGTCCCCATGTCCCCATGTCCCTCTGTCCCCAGGTGTCCCCAGGTGTCCCCATGCCGCGCCGCCTGCTGTCGCTGCTCCTGGCCCCCACGCGGTTCCTGCTGTCCCCATGTCCCTGTGTCCCTGTGTCCCCAGGTGTCCCCAGGTGTCCCCATGCCGCGCCGCCTGCTCTCTCTCCTGCTGGCCCCCACGCGGTTCCTGCTGTCGCTGCGGTCGCTGCTGGCCCGCGGTGGCCTCGCGGTGGCCGCGGTGGCCTCGGGCGCGTTCTTTGCGCTGTGGGCGGTGGCGCTGCTGCTGCGCCGCGGGCCCCGCGCCACCTTCGGGCGGCGGCCGCGGGAGCGCGAACCGCCCGGGCTGCGCGACGGGGCCTGCGGGGAGCACCGGCACCTGCGGCTGCGGGTAACGGGGCCTGCGGGGCCTGCGGGGTTTGGGGGATTTTGGGGGATTTTTGGGGATTTTTGGGGATTTTGCAGAGTTTTTGGGGGATTTTTGGGATTTTTTTAGGGATTTTGGGGGGATTTTTTTGGATTTTGCAGAGTTTTTGGGGGATTTTTTAGGGATTTTTTGGGGATTTTTGGGGGAATTTTGGGGATTTTGGGGGATTTTTTGGGGATTTTTTTGGATTTTGCAGAGTTTTTGGGGGATGTTTTAGGGATTTTTGGGGGATTTTTGGGATTTTTTTAGGGAATTTTGGGGAATTTTGGGGATTTTGGGGGATTTTTTGGGGATTTTTTTGGATTTTGCAGAGTTTTTGGGGGATGTTTTAGGGATTTTTGGGGGATTTTTGGGATTTTTTTAGGGAATTTTGGGGATTTTTGGGGATTTTTGGGGGATTTTTTTGGATTTTGCAGAGTTTTTGGGGGATGTTTTAGGGATTTTTGGGGGGATTTTTAGGGATTTTTTGGGGATTTTTTGGGGGATTTTTGGGGGATTTTTTTGGGGATTTTGCAGAGTTTTTGGGGGATGTTTTAGGGATTTTTGGGGGATTTTTTAGGGAATTTTGGGGAATTTTGGGGATTTTTGGGGATTTTTTGGGGATTTTTTGGGGATTTTGCAGAGTTTTTGGGGGATGTTTTAGGGATTTTTGGGGGATTTTTTAGGGATTTTTTGGGGATTTTTTGGGGAATTTTGGGGATTTTTGGGGATTCTTTGGGGATTTTTTGGGATTTTGCAGAGTTTTGGGGGGATTTTTTAGGGATTTTTTAGGGATTTTTGGGGATTTTTTGAGGATTTTTTGGGGATTTTTTGGGATTTTGCAGAGTTTTGGGGGAATTTGGGCGTCCGAGGAGGTTTTGGGACATCCTGAGGGGATTTTTGGGGGAATTGAGGGGATTTGGGGGATTTTTTGAGGATTTTTAGGATGATTTTCGGGGGTCCTGAGGGGGGTTCGAGGAGGTTGTGGGAGAAATTTGGGGGATCAGGTGGGGATTTGGGGGATTTTGGGGGGGGGTCCTGGGGGGGATTTGGGGGATTTTGGGTGGATTTTTGGGGGGTCCTGGGGGGATTTGGGGATTTTTGGGGGCATTTTGGGGGGGGCGGATTTTGGGGCATTTTAGTGGATTTTGGGTGGATTTTGGGGGGAATTTCAGGGGGCGGGGCTGATTTGGGGGTGTCCCCACAATGTCCCTGTCCCCTCTGTGACCCCCCCCCAATGTCACCCCAATGTCCCCAATGTCACCCCGATGTCCCCAATGTCCCCAGAGCTCGGGGCTGCGTCTCCATTACGTCACTCGGGGTCCCCCCGGCGCCCCCCTGATGCTGCTGCTCCACGGCTTCCCCCAGAACTGGTCAGTGCCACCAAATGTCCCCAAGTGCCACCAAGGTGTCACCGAGGGCCACGCGGGGTCACCGAGTGCCACCGAATGTCACCACGGGGTCCCCAAGGGTCACCAAATGTCCCCTCAAGTGTCCTCAAGGTGTCACCTGGGTCTCCCAAGGGCCACCGAGGGTCCGTCCCCCCCCCAAGTGTCCCCAGGTGTCCCTAAGTGTCACCAAGTGTCCCCAAGGTGTCCCTGGGTGTCCCCAAGGTGTCCCCAGGTGTCCCCAGGTGTCCCCAAGGTGTCCCCAGGTGTCCCTGGGTGTCCCCAAGGTGTCCCTGGGTGTCCCTGGGTGTCCCTGGGTGTCCCCAAGGTGTCCCCAAGTGTCCCCCAGGTGTCTCCAAGGTGTCCCTGGGTGTCCCCAGGTGTCCCCAAGGTGTTCCCAGCTGTCCCTGGGTGTCCCCCAGCTGTCCCCAGCTGTCCCCAGCTGTCCCTGGGTGTCCCCAAGGTGTCCCCAAGGTGTCCCCAAGGTGTCCCCAGGTGTCCCCGCTGTCCCTGGGTGTCCCCCAGCTGTCCCCAGCTGTCCCTGGGTGTCCCCCAGGTGTCCCCACCTGTCCCCAGCTGTCCCTGGGTGTCCCCAAGTGTCCCCCAGCTGTCCCCAGCTGTCCCCAGCTGTCCCCATCTGTCCCCACGCTGTCCCCAGGTTCTGCTGGCGCCACCTCCTGCGCGAGTTCGGGGCGCGGTTCCGGGTGGTGGCCCCGGACCTGCGCGGTTACGGCGCCTCGGAGAAGCCGCCGGGCAGGGACAGCTACCGGCTGGAGCTGCTGCTCGGGGACATCCGCGACGTCATCGAGGCCCTGGGGACACCGGCGGCGTCCCCGCGCTGCGTCCTGGTGGGACACGACTGGGGCGGCGTCCTGGCCTGGGAGGTGGCATCGAGGCACCCGCGGCTGGTGGAGAAGCTGGTGGTGATGGACGCGCCACACAGGGCCGTGATGGCAGGTGACAGCGGGGACACTGGGGACACTGGGGACATTGGGGACGTTGGGGATGTTGGGGACACGAGGGGACATTGGGGACATTGGGGACACTGGGGACACAAGGGGATGTTTGGGATACTGGAGATACTGGGGACATTTGGGACATTGGGGGGATTGAGGACATTGGGGATACTGGACACATTGGGGACACTGGGGACATTGGGGATGTTGGGACACTGGGGACATTGGGGACACAGAGGGAGGTGGCATCGAGGCACCCGCGGCTGGTGGAGAAGCTGGTGGTGATGGACGCGCCACACAGGGCCGTGATGGCAGGTGACAGGGGTGGGGGACACTGGGGACATTGGGGACATGGGGACATTGGGGATACTGGGGATATTGGGGACATTGGGGATGTTGGGGATGTTGGGGACACAAGGGGATGTTTGGGATACTGGAGATACTGGGGACATTTGGGACATTGGGGGGATTGAGGACATTGGGGATGCTGGACACACTGGGGACATTGGGGACATTGGGGATGTTGGGCCATTGGGGACATTGGGGACATTTGGGATAAGGGGGACATTGGGGATGTTGGGACACTGGGGACATGAGGGGACATTGGGGACACAGAGGGAGGTGGCATCAAGGCACCCGCGGCTGGTGGAGAAGCTGGTGGCGATGGACGCGCCACACAGGGCCGTGATGGCAGGTGACAGCGATGGGGGACACTGGGGACATTGGGGATGTTGGGGACGTTGGGGACATTGGGGACACAAGGGGATGTTTGGGATACTGGAGATACTGGGGACATTTGGGACATTGGGGGGATTGAGGACATTGGGGATACTGGACACACTGGGGACATTGGGGACATTGGGGACGTGAGGGGATATTGGGGACATAGGGGACAATGGGGACAGTGGAGGATGTTGGGGACATTGCAGACACCAGGGACACCAGGGACATTGGGGACATTGGGAACATGAGAGGACATTTGGGGACATTGGGGACACTGGGGACATTGGGGACATTGGGGGTGTTGGGGACATTGGGGACACTGGGATACTGGAGACACTGTGGACATTGGGGACATTGGGAGGATTGGGGACACTGGGGACACTGGGGACAGTGGGGACAGTGGAGGAGATTGGGGACATTGGGAGGATTTGGGGACATTGGGGTTATTTGGGATATTGGGGGTATTGGGGACAGCAGGGGACATTGGGGACAGTGGGGGTGTTGGGGACAGCAGGGACAGTGGTGGGGACACTGGGGACATTGGGGATCTTGGGGACTGGGGTCATTGGGGACATGAGGGGATACTGGGGACATTGAGGGGATTGGGGACATTAATGGGGACATTGGGGATATTGGGGACTCTGGGGACATTAATGGGGACATTGGGAGGATTGGGGACGTTAGGGGGCGTTGGGGGACACTTGGGGACATTGGGGATGCTTGGGGATATCGGGGACGTTGGGGGATGTTGGGGACAATGGGGACACTGAGGGGACTGGGGACGTTGGGCGATGTTGGGGACACCGGGGATGTTGGGGTTCGTGGGATCCCTGTCCCTGTCCCCACGGTGTCCCTGTCCCTGTGGTGGCCCCACGGTGACACCACACTGTCCCTGTCCCTGTCTCCACGGTGTCCCCATGGTATCCCCATGGTGTCCCTGTCCCTGCGGTGGCCCCATGGTGACACCGTGTTGGCCCTGTCCCTGTCCCCACGATGTCCCCACGGTGTCCCCACGGTGTCCCCTCCCTGTCACAGCCTTCACCGCCCGTCACCCGTCGCAGCTGCTCCGCTCCTGTTACATCTTCCTGTTCCAGCTGCCCTGGCTGCCCGAGCTGCTGCTGTCCCTGGCCGACTTCCAGGTCAGACTGTCCCTCTGTCCCCTGTGTCACCTCCCTGTCCCCTCCATCCCCTTTCTGTCCCCTCTGTCCCCTCTGTCACCTCCCTGTCCCCTCCAAACCCTTTCTGTCCCCTCTGTCCCCTGTGTCACCTCCCTGTCCCCTCCATCCCCTTTCTGTCCCCTCTGTCCCCTCTGTCACCTCCCTGTCCCCTCCAAACCCTTTCTGTCCCCTTTGTCCCCTGTGTCACCTCCCTGTCCCCTCCTGTCCCCTTTCTGTCCCCTCTGTCCCCTGTGTCACCTCCCTGTCCCCTCCTGTCCCCTTTCTGTCCCCTCTGTCCCCTGTGTCACCTCCCTGTCCCCTTTCTGTCCCCTCTGTCCCCTCCTGTTCCCTCCATCCCCCCTCTATCCCATCTGTCCCCTTCCTGTTCTCTCCCTGTCCCCTCTGTCCCCTCCTGTCCCCTTTCTGTCCCCTCATTGTCCCCTCTGTCCCCTCCCTGTCCCCTTTCTGTCCCCTCTGTCACCTCCCTGTCCCGTCCTGTCCCCTCCAACCCCCCTCTATCCCGTCTGTCCCCTTCCTGTCCTCTCCCTGTCCCCTCTGTCCCCTCTGTCACCTCTCTGTCCCCTCCATCCCCTCCCTGTCCCCTCTGTCACCTTCTTGTCACCTCTGTCCCCTCATTGTCCCCTCCATCTCCTCCCTGTCCCCTCTGTCCCTTCCCTTTCACTGTCCCCTCTGTCCCTTTTGTCCCCTTTGTCCCCTCTGTCCCTTTTGTCCCCTCCCTGTCCCCTCTGTCCCCTCTCTGTCCCCTCTGTCCCCTCTGTGTCCCCTCTGTCCCCTCTCTGTCCCCTCTGTCACCTCTCTGTCCCCTCCATCCCCTCCCTGTCCCCTCTGTCCCCTCCTGTCCCCTCATTGTCCCCTCTGTCCCCTCCCCGTCCCCTCTGTCACCTCCATCTCCTTCCTGTCCCTTCCCTGTCCCCTCTGTCCCCTCCCTGTCCCCTCGCTGCCATCTCCCACCCCAAGGAGCTCCTCAAGGGGTGGCACCGATCCCCGAAGGTTTGTCCCTCTCTCTGTCCCCAATTTTGGGGCTTTGGTGTCACCCAGACCTCGAGTCCCCCACTTTGACCCCAATTTCAGGGGTGGTGGCACCACCCAGACCTCCCCTCCCCCCCTTTGTCCTCAGTTTTGGGGCTTTGGTGTCACCACGACCTCGTGTCCCCCATTTTGTCCCCATTTTGTCCCCGGTTTTCGGGATCCTGACACTCCAAGCCCCCATTTTCCCCATTTTCCCCCCAATTTTGGGTGTTCCCAATTTTTGGGGTCCCAGCGCCCCACAACCCTGACTTCCCCCACTTTGTCCCCAGTTTTTGGTGTCCCCCAGCCCTGATTTTCCCCATTTTGTCCCCAGTTTTAGGAGTCCCCAGTTTTTGGGGCCCCAGCACCCCCATTTCCCCCACTTTGTCCCCAGTATTCAATGTCCCCAATTTTTGGGATCCTGGCACCCCCCAACCCCCATTTCCCCCATTTTGTCCCCAATTTTGGTGTCGCCAATTTTCAGTGTACCCCCAGCCCTGATTTCCCCCATTTTGTCCCCGATTCTGGATGTCCCCATTTTGAATGTCCCCAATTTTGGATGTCCCCAGTTTTGGATGTCCCCAATTTGGGTGTCCCCAATATTCAGTGTCCCCCCAACCCTGATTTCCTCCATTTTGCCCCCAGTTATGGATGTTCCCATTTTGGATGTCCCCAATTTTGGATGTCCCCAATTTGGGTGTCCCCAATATTCAGTGTCCCCAATGTTCAGTGTCCCCCCAGCCCTGATTTCCCCATTTCCCCCCCAATTTTGGATGTCCCCAGTTTTGGATGTCCCCAATTTGGGTGTCCCCAGTTTTGGATGTCCCCGATTTTGGATGTCCCCAATTTTGATGTCCCCAATTTTGGATGTCCCCAATTTTGGATGTCCCCAATTTCGGTGTCCCCAGTTTTGGATGTCCCCAATATCGGTGTCCCCAATTTTGGATGTCCCCAATTTTGAATGTCCCCAATTTTGGTTTCCCTGATTTTGGTGTCCCCAATTTTGAATGTCCCCAATTTTGGATGTCCTCAATTTCGGAGTCCCCCAGCCCTGATTTCCCCATTTTCCCCCCAATTTTGGATGTCCCCAATTTTGGATGTCCCCAATTTCGGTGTCCCCAGTTTTGGATGTCCCCAATTTCGGATGTCCCCAATTTTGGATGTCCCCAATTTTGGATGTCCCCAATTTTGGATGTCCCCAATTTCGGTGTCCCCAATTTCGAATGTCCCCAATTTCGGATGTCCCCAATTTGGGATGTCCCCAATTTCGGTGTCCCCCAGCCCTGATTTCCCCATTTTCTCCCCAACTTTGGATGTCCCCAATTTTGATGTCCCCAATTTTGGATGTCCCCAAATTTCGGATGTCCCCAGTTTTTGATGTCCCCAATTTCGGTGTCCCCAGTTTTGGATGTCCCCAATTTTGGTGTCCCCAATTTCGGATGTCCCCAATTCCGGTGTCCCCAATTTCGGTGTCCCCAATTTTGGATGTCCCCAATTCCGGTGTCCCCAATTTCGGTGTCCCCAACTTTGGATGTCCCCAATTTTGGATGTCCCCAATTTCGGATGTCCCCAGTTTTGGTGTCCCCAATTTTGGATGTCCCCAATTCCGGTGTCCCCAGTTTTGAATGTCCCCAATTTTGGATGTCCCCAATTCCGGTGTCCCCAATTTTGGATGTCCCCAATTCCCGTGTCCCCAGTTTTGGATGTCCCCAATTTTGATGTCCCCAATTTTGGATGTCCCCAATTTCGGATGTCCCCAGTTTTGGTGTCCCCAATTTTGGATGTCCCCAATTCCGGTGTCCCCAGTTTTGAATGTCCCCAATTTTGGATGTCCCCAATTCCGGTGTCCCCAATTTTGGATGTCCCCAATTCCGGTGTCCCCAGTTTTGGATGTCCCCAATTTTGATGTCCCCAATTTTGGATGTCCCCAATTCCGGTGTCCCCAATTTTGATGTCCCCAATTTTGGATGTCCCCAATTTCGGTGTCCCCAATTCCGGTGTCCCCAGTTTTGGATGTCCCCGATTTTGGATGTCCCCAATTTTGATGTCCCCAATTTTGGATGTCCCCAATTTTGGATGTCCCCAATTTCGGTGTCCCCAGTTTTGGATGTCCCCAATATCGGTGTCCCCAATTTTGGATGTCCCCAATTTTGAATGTCCCCAATTTTGGTTTCCCTGATTTTGGTGTCCCCAATTTTGAATGTCCCCAATTTTGGATGTCCTCAATTTCGGTGTCCCCCAGCCCTGATTTCCCCATTTTCCCCCCAATTTTGGATGTCCCCAATTTTGGATGTCCCCAATTTCGGTGTCCCCAGTTTTGGATGTCCCCAATTTCGGATGTCCCCAATTTTGGATGTCCCCAATTTTGAATGTCCCCAATTTTGGATGTCCCCAATTTTGGATGTCCCCAATTTCGGTGTCCCCAATTTCGAATGTCCCCAATTTCGGATGTCCCCAATTTTGAATGTCCCCAATTTTGGATGTCCCCAATTTTGGATGTCCCCAATTTCGGTGTCCCCAATTTCGAATGTCCCCAATTTCGGATGTCCCCAATTTTGGATGTCCCCAATTTCGGTGTCCCCCAGCCCTGATTTCCCCATTTTCTCCCCAACTTTGGATGTCCCCAATTTTGATGTCCCCAATTTTGGATGTCCCCAAATTTCGGATGTCCCCAGTTTTTGATGTCCCCAATTTCGGTGTCCCCAGTTTTGGATGTCCCCAATTTTGGTGTCCCCAATTTCGGATGTCCCCAATTCCGGTGTCCCCAATTTCGGTGTCCCCAATTTTGGATGTCCCCAATTCCGGTGTCCCCAATTTCGGTGTCCCCAACTTTGGATGTCCCCAATTTTGGATGTCCCCAATTTCGGTGTCCCCCATTTTGGATGTCCCCAGTTTCGGATGTCCCCAATTCCGGTGTCCCCAGTTTTGAATGTCCCCAATTTCGGATGTCCCCAATTCCGGTGTCCCCAGCTGCTGCGGTGGTTCATGACCAGCGCCCTGACCGGCATCCAGGACCCGGCGCGGCGCCTCTCGGAGCAGGAGCTCGACGCCTTCCTGTTCGGCCTCTCCCAGCCCGGGGGGCTCAGCCCCCCCATCCACTACTACCGAAACCTCTTCGGGTGCGTGCTGGGACCGCCCTGGGGGACCCCAGCTGGGTGGTGGGACCACCTTGGGTGGCCCCAGTTGGGTGGTGGGACCCCATTGGGTGACCCCAGTTGGGTTTGGAGGGTCCCAGTTGGGTTTGGAGGATCCCAGTTGGGTTTGGGTTCTTCCAGTTGGGTGGTGGGACTCCATTGAGTGACCCCAGTTGGGTTTGGAGGGTCCCAGTTGGGTTTGGAGGATCCCAGTTGGGTTTGGGTGGTCCCAGTTGGGTGCTGGTGGTGGTGGGACCCCATTGGAATGTTCCCAGTTGGGTGGTGGGACCCCATTGGGCGACCCCAGTTGGGTGGTGGGACCCCATTGGGTGCTCCCAATTGGGTTTGGGTGATCCCAGTTGGGTTTGGGATGATCCCAGTTGGGTGGTGGGACCCCATTGGGTGCTCCCAATTGGGTTTGGGTGATCCCAGTTGGGTTTGGGATGATCCCAGTTGGGTGGTGGGACCCCATTGGGTGACCCCAGTTGGGTTTGGGGGATCCCGGTTGGGTTCTCTTCAGTTGGGTGGTCCCCATGTCCCCAAGGTGTCCCCAGGTGTCCCTTACCTGTCCCCAGGGTGTCCCCAGGTGTCCCTTACCGGTCCCTCACCTCTCCCCAGGTGTCCCCAGGTGTCCCTCACCTGTCCCCAAGGTGTCCCCAGGTGTCCCCAAGGTGTCCCCAGGTGTCCCTGCCCCTGTCCCCAAGTGTTCCTGACTCTGTCCCTGTGTCCCCAGGTGTCCCTTACCTGTCCCCAGGGTGTCCCCAGGTGTCCCTTACCTGTCCCCAGGGTGTCCCCAGGTGTCCCTTACCTGTCCCTCACCTCTCCCCAGGTGTCCCCAGGTGTCCCTTACCTGTCCCCAGGGTGTCCCCAGGTGTCCCTTACCTGTCCCTCACCTCTCCCCAGGTGTCCCCAGGTGTCCCTCACCTGTCCCCAAGGTGTCCCCAGGTGTCCCTCACTGTCCCCAGGTGTCCCTCACCTGTCCCCAAGGTGTCCACAGGTGTCCCTCACCTGTCCCCAGGTGTCCCTCACTGTCCCCTCCCCCTTTCCAGGGCCACGCCCATCCCCCGGGAGCCGCCCCCTCCCCCCACGCTGCTGCTCTGGGGCTCCCGCGACGCCTTCCTGGACCCGCGCCTTGGCCCCGCCCACCTGCGCTGGCTCCGCCCCTCCGCCCGCCTCCGCCTCCTGCCCGGCGCCTCCCATTGGCTGCCCGACGAGGCGCCCCGCCCCCTGGCCAAGCTGATTGGGGAGTTCCTGGGGGGAGGGGCCGAGGAGGGGTCGTAGCCACGCCCAGGATGGGGGGGAGGGGGGCGGGCCTGAGAGGGGGTGGGGGCTGGGAGGAGTTGGGGGGGGGGGGGGGTGCTCCCAACATCTGGATAGGGGACCCTGGTGGATGACGGGAGCCCCAACATCTGGGTTGGGGACCCCAACATCTGGATGGGGACCTGGAAATTTGGGTGACGACCCCAGCATCTGGAATGGGGGGACATAAACATCTGGATGAGGATCCCAACATCTGGGTGGGGGCGGCAGGGTCAGGGTGGGGACCCCAACATCTGGAATGGGGGACCCCTGTGGAGGGATGGGACCCCCAACATCTGGATGAGGACATGGAAATCTGGGTCAGGAGCCCAACATCTGGATGGGGAGAGACCCCGGGGGGTGATGGGACCCCCAACATCTGGCTGAGAACTTCAGCATCTGGGCCGTGACCCCCCAAAGGTCAAGGGTGACGGGGTACCCCGACATCTGGAATGGGAACCTGAAAATTTGGGTGATGGCACCCCCAACATCTGGAATGAGGACCTCGAAATCTGGGTGGAGACTCCAACATCTGGATGAGGACGTTGAATTTTGGGTCAGGACCCCAACATCTGGAATGGGGAGACCCCAAAATTCCAGCGAGGGACACGCCTCTTCACGCCTCTTCCGGGTTTGGGCGATGCTTTGTTCTGATTGGCCAGTGTTTGCGTCAATCAAAGCGATAGGCCAATCGAAACGCTGTTTCTGGGCTTTTGTTCCTATTGGTGAGCTTACCTGTCAATCAGGACTCTAGCCAATCACAGCGCGGAAGGGTGGGACACTTCCTCTCTGTCAGCGCTAGCACTTCCGCGTTTGGGCGGTGCTCGCTTCCGATTGGTCCGCGTGCTTGTCAATCAGCGAAATCAACCAATCGGAGTGCGGTTTGGTGTGGGGGCGGGAAATATGGCCGCGGCAATGGGGACGGGGCTGCGTGTGTCACCTCGATGTCTTTTGTTTGTTGTTAAAAAGCAGCAGCTTTCTCTCCCTGAAGAACGGGTTTGTAAGGCTAAACCAATTAAATCCTGCCCAAAAAGTAAAAAGCAATAGATGTGATTCATCAAGAATGACACTGAATTAAGAAAGAAGGTTTATATCACTGTTTTCCAGCACTGCCTGAACAAAACATCTCCTTGGGGGAGGAATATTTCAGACAGAAGGATCAGGATTGGTTTTGTATTCTGACCTTAGCCTGGGAATTGTACAGGGAGGAGGGGAATTGCCAATTCCATCAGTGAACTTCGATTCATTCCAACACTGGACATGCTAGCTGGGTTATAAGTAAATTCTTGAATTGTGAGAGTAATTAGTATTGCAGTTCACGAAATCTTGTGCAAGATTCTTGCAAGAAGTGTTGAAGTAACAACTGAGTTTTGTGGATGGGAATCATCAGTGCCAGGGAAAACGTGTGAGAATCAGCAAGCTCCGTTTATCGAGGAGAGCACCAGACATTTATTTACAACGAGAAGAAGCTCATACATACTCTGTGAGCTAAGCAGTTGATTGGTTACACTCCCATCTCAGCTCTTCCTCATTCTTTAAAATTTTTTTTTTTTTTTTTTCTCACGTCTCTCTCACTACTGCCCAGGTTTAGAGCAAATTTGGGGAAGAATCCCCCAAAGGAAAAGCAAATCCAATCGGCCCTGCCCTCAGCTGGTCCGGGAGGAAAAAATACCTAATTGGAGAAAGGTGGGAAAAAACTGTTTATTAAACAATAAAACTGACACAATACCGAACAATGAGACCCCTTGCCGCTCTAAGAAGAGATGACAAACTGAGAAAAGCCCGGGTTGAAGCTCAGCTCACTCAGTCTCTGGTTGGTCCCTCAGTGCTGGAATTGCCTCTGGTCAGCCAGAGATGGGAGCTCCGCTGCTCTCGTGGTGTTCAGTCCAGAGCAGTTTCAAGAGGTCCGAAGAAAAAGGAAAAAAAAAAAAAAAAAACAATCCAGGGAAAACTTTTTTGCTTTAGCTAGCTAAAAATTAAGTAAAAAGCAAAAGAAGAGCTCTGTCCTGCTGTCTGTCCGTCTGTGGAGGAGTGGAGTGCAGTGTCTGCAAACAAACTGCTGCTTCTCCTCTCCCCCCGTTCACTCTCTGGAACGCTCTGAAAGGTGCAAAACTTATTATTATTCAATATAAACACAATGAGATGATTGGGGATAAAAGCATCATAAGGTCAATCCATCATAAATTCCACCCCTTCTCCCCATATCTGCTTACTGCTAAAACTAATATAAATTCTAACTCTACAAGTGCACACATCATACATCCATTATGCAGCTATACACAAACAATGGTAATAAAATTCAGCAAACAGTGATATTTACACAGGTTTTATCCAGCATTCAGATCTCCCTGAGGTACACATCGTGTTCTTCCATCTTTTTGCATTATCCACCACGTGCAACCTGGTCCCTGAGCAAAAACAACCCCACTGATGGGTTTGTCTCTATTCGAGGCAGGATTAATCCAAACTCTGATAAACCTGTGCAACCTGGTCCCTGAGCAAAAACAGCCCCACAAATGGGTTTGTCTGTATTTCAGGCAGGATTAATCCAAACTGTCTTCTCTAACAATAAACCTGTGCAACCTGGTCCCTGAGCAAAAACAACCCCATGAATGGGTTTGTCTCTATTCGAGGCAGGATTGATCCAAACTGTCTTCCCTGATAAACCTGTGCAACCTGGTCCCAGAGCAAAAACAACCCCACGAATGGGTTTGTCTGTATTCGAGAAAGGATTAATGCAAACTGTCTTCTCTAATAAACCTGTGCAACCTGGTCCCTGAGCAAAAACAGCCCCACAAATGGGTTTGTATTCGAGGCAGGATTGATCCAAACTGTCTTCTCTAACAAACCTGTGCAACCTGGTTCCTGAGCAAAAACAGCCCCACAAATGGGTTTGTCTGTATTTCAGGCAGGATTGATCCAAACTCTGATAAACCTGTGCAACCTGGTCCCTGAGTAAAAACAGCCCCACAAATGGGTTTGTATTTGAGGCAGGATTGATCCAAACTGTCTTCCCGAATAATAAACCTGTGCAATTTGGCCCTGAGCAAAAACAACCCCACAAATGGGTTTGTCTGTATTCGAGGCAGGATTAATCCAAACTGTCTTCACTAATAAACCTGTGCAACCTGGTCCCTGAGCAAAAACAGCCCCACAAATGGGTTTGTATTTGAGGCAGGATTGATCCAAACTGTCTTCCCTAATAATAAACCTGTGCAACCTGGTCCCTGAGCAAAAACAGCCCCACTGATGGGTTTGTCTGTATTTGAGGCAGGATTGATCCAAACTGTCTTCCCCGATAAACCTCAGACACGTACCGCTGGCGTTGGAAAAGAAATGAAATTTAGCAAAATGTTTAATTATAATTGTGAGTTGTGTGTGAATTGGTTTGTTCAAAGCAGTTTTGTAGCCATTGAAAGTGTGTTGGGTTTTGTGTGGAACACCTGGAAAAATGCCCAAATCTGAGGGAAAAATCCCATAAATCCAGCTGGGAATTGTCCCAAATCACAGCTTGGAATTCCCAAAATTTCAGGTGGAAATTCCCACAAATCCAACTGGAAATTCCCCAAAATCCACCCAGAAATTCCCTCCCAAATCCAACTGGAAATTCCCAAAATTTCAGCTGGGAACTCCCAAAAAATCCAGGTGAAAATTCCCAAAATCCCAACTGGAAATTCCGATAAAATCCAGCCAGAAATTCCCCAAAACCCAACAGTTGGGCTTTAGGCTATTTACTGGCCAGAGAAGGAGGTGTTTGTGCGAAGTTTAACAAATCAGATTGCTGAAAATTGATGAGCACAGAAAAGCCATTCTAGAAAAAAAAAACCAAAGAAATCAAAGAAGAAACAAAAATATATACACATATAATAATCCCGCCACCAATCCAAAAATGAGAAAACAATGTTAAAACCTAGCTGGTGGGGTATTAGAAGAAATTAAGATTTTTCAATTTATGTGTTACACCTGTTTTTATATTTCTTCCTTGTGTAACCAACCCCCTGTTTTATTCTGCCAGCATAGTCCAGAAGATGCAAGTAGATAAAAAGTATTGCTCAAACCAAATGCTTTTTACAAAGAATAAGAGTGGGGATTGTGAAAAACGCGGATTTTTGGATTGGCTTTTGGCAAACGTCCAAATGAATACTCAGCGTGTTGTGCTACAAAGCGATGCTACAATAATTCTCTTCAGCAGTGCGTAAACACAGTTTTAGGTTACAAAAATTGCTCAGATAGAAACTCTGCTGTGTAGGGCACTTTTTGCAAGAAAGGACTGGCAGTGAGACGGCAGCCCCAGGACAGCTGAATCGATCAGGGACAGAGAATTTCTTGCTCCGTTATCAGGAGGAATAAATTCTCGGAATAAATTCTCACCTTGAAGGCACTGTCAGGATCTGGAGGTAGAAGGCGACACTGCCCAGCCAGAATCCTGTGTTTGGATGCAATTTATGCCCCATGGATGGGGTGGATGAATATTCAAGGATTAATCCTGGATTTAAATGCAATTTATGCCCCATGGATGGGGTGGATGAATATTCAAGGATTAATCCTGGATTTAAATGCAATTTATGCACCGTGGATGAGGTGGATGAATATTCAAGGGTTAATCCCGGATTTAAATGCAATTTATGCACCATGGATGGGGTGTATGAATATTCAACAGGTGGTTGGTTTAAGGGTTAATCCTCTGTTAATTTTGGGCTCGAAATGGTACAGAAAAGGCACCGGGAAGTCCGTGACTCTTTGGCTCTATTGTCTCATGTTGTCCTCATCCAAACTGTCCAAATCGTTATCACTCTAATTGTGTTCCTATTTTTATAACCGTTTTGTCACTATTAAACTTTTAGAATTTTAGAAACAAGTGATTGGCCTTTTTCCGCAAGATTTTCCTCAGAATCCTTGAGATTTTCAGATTTCCTTCTGGGTTTTCAGGATTTCCGTGTGGTTTTTCAGGATTTCCGTCTGGATTTTCAGGATTTCCCTCTGGTTTTTCAGGATTTGCAATAAAGTTTTGTAGATTTCCCCCCGGATTTTGGGGTTTTCCGGTGAATCTTCCCGCATTTTCTTCAGGGCTTTTAGGTTTTTTTTTAGCATTTTCAGCAGTGCCAATCGCATTTTCAGGATTTCCTTCTGGATTTGGGGCATTGTCAGTGGGATTTTCTGGATTTTGGGGATTTCCCTTGGGATTTTCCTCCGCTGCTCCTTCCTCATGCACCTCCTTTTCCTCAGGATCTTCCGTGAAGGGATTTTCTCCCTGGAAAAAATTCCCAAAATTTCCCATTTGGAGCCTCCCTCCAAGGAATTCACAGAAGTTCAAGGCTGGAAGAGACCTATAAGATCATCAAGTCCAACCCATGTTCTAACTACACAACTAGATCATGGCACCAAGTGCCACATCCAGTCTTTTTTTGAACTCATCAAGGGATGATGACTCCACCACCTCACCGGGTAGATGATTCCAGTGTTTGACCACTCTTTCTGTGAAATATTTCCTTCTCAATTCTAACTTACATCTCGCTTGACGCAGCTTGAGACCGTGTCCTCTTGTCCTATCTGTTGTTGCCTGGAGAAAGAGGCCGACCCCCAGCTCACCACAGCCACCCTTCAGGGAGTTGTAGAGAGCGATGAGGTTGCCCCTGAGTCTCCTTTTCTCCAGGCTGAACACCCCCAGCTCCCTCAGTGGTTCTTCTATGGCTTGTGTTCCAAGCCCCTCACCTTCCAAGCCCCTCACCTTCCAAGCCCATCACCTTCCAAGCCCCTCACCTTCCAAGCCTCTCACCTTTTCTCCAGGCTGAACATCCCCAGCTCCCTCAGTCGTTCCTCATCCGGATTGTGCTCCAAGCCCCTCACCTTCCAAGCCCCTCACTTTCCAAGCCCCTCACCTTCCAAGCCCCTCACCTTCCAAGCCCCTCACCTTTTCTCCAGGCTGAACACCCCCAGCTCCCTCAGTCGTTCCTCATACAGCTTGTGCTCCAAGCCCCTCACCTTCCAAGCCCCTCACCTTCCAAGCCCCTCACCTTTTCTCCAGGCTGAACACCCCCAGCTCCCTCAGTCGTTCCTCATACAGCTTGTGCTCCAAGCCCCTCACCTTCCAAGCCCCTCACCTTCCAAGCCCCTCACTTTCCAAGCCCCTCACCTTCCAAGCCCCTCACCTTCCAAGCCCCTCACCTTCCAAGCCCCTCTCCTTTTCTCCAGGCTGAACAACCCCAGCTCCCTCAGTTGTTCCTCACACGGCTTGTGCTCCAAGCCCCTCACTTTCCAAGCCCCTCACCTTCCAAGCCTCTCACCTTCCAAGCCTCTCACCTTTTCTCCAGGCTGAACACCCCCAGCTCCCTCAGTCATTCTTCACACGGCTTGTGCTCCAAGCCCCTCTCCTTTTCTCCAGGCTGAACAACCCCAGCTCCCTCAGTCGTTCCTCATCCGGCTTGTGCTCCAAGCCCCTCACCTTCCAAGCCCCTCACCTTCCAAGCCCCTCACCTTTTCTCCAGGCTGAACAACCCCAGCTCCCTCAGTCGCTCTTCGTATGGCTTGTGCTCCAAGCCCCTCACTTTCCAAGCCCCTCACCTTCCAAGCCCCTCACTTTCCAAGCCCCTCACCTTCCAAGCCCCTCTCCTTTTCTCCAGGCTGAACAACCCCAGCTCCCTCAGTCGTTCCTCATACAGCTTGTGCTCCAAGCCCCTCACTTTCCAAGCCCCTCACCTTCCAAGCCCCTCACCTTTCCTCCAGGCTGAACAACCCCAGCTCCCTCAGTCGTTCCTCACACAGCTTGTGTTCCAAGCCCCTCACCTTCCAAGCCCCTCACCTTTCCTCCAGGCTGAACAACCCCAGCTCCCTCAGTCGTTCCTCATCCGGATTGTGCTCCAAGCCCCTCACCTTTTCTCCAGGCTGAACAACCCCAGCTCCCTCAGTCGTTCCTCATCCGGATTGTGCTCCAAGCCTCTCAGCTTTTCTCCAGGCTGAACAACCCCAGCTCCCTCAGTCGTTCTTCGTATGGCTTGTGCTCCAAGCCCCTCACTTTCCAAGCCCCTCACCTTCCAAGCCCCTCACCTTTTCTCCAGGCTGAACACCCCCAGCTCCCTCAGTCGTTCCTCATCCGGATTGTGCTCCAAGCCCCTCACTTTCCAAGCCCCTCACCTTCCAAGCCCCTCACTTTCCAAGCCCCTCACTTTCCAAGCCTCTCACCTTCCAAGCCTCTCACCTTTTCTCCAGGCTGAACACCCCCAGCTCCCTCAGTCATTCTTCACACGGCTTGTGCTCCAAGCCCCTCTCCTTTTCTCCAGGCTGAACACCCCCAGCTCCCTCAGTGGTTCCTCATCCGGATTGTGCTCCAAGCCCCTCACCTTTTCTCCAGGCTGAACACCCCCAGCTCCCTCAGTGGTTCTTCTATGGCTTGTGCTCCAAGCCCCTCACCTTCCAAGCCCCTCACTTTCCAAGCCCCTCACCTTCCAAGCCTCTCACCTTTTCTCCAGGCTGAACACCCCCAGCTCCCTCAGTCGCTCCTCATCCGGCTTGTGCTCCAAGCCCCTCACCTTTTCTCACACCCCTCTATCGGATCTACACACTTTCCCAATTTAGTGTCGTCAGCAAATTTACTAATAAAAGACTCTAAGCCCTCATCCAGGTCATCGATAAAAATGTTGAACAGATATTCCCCCCCCCCCCCACTGCCCCAAATCCCCCCAAAAATGGCAATATTCCCAAAACCCACTCACGCAACTGCAAAATATTCCCCAAAAAACCAAAATACTCCCAAAAAAACCCTTGGAACTGAAAAAAAAAAATCCAGAAAGGACCTCAAAAATCCAAAATATTCCCAAAAAACAGCAAAAATTCCCCCAAACCCCCTGAAAATTCCAAGTAGCCCCTCCAAAAACCGAAACATTCCCAAAAAATCCTCCAAAATTCCCCAATACCTCCGAAAAAAATCCCTCAAAAATAAAAAAACATTCCTAAAAATCTTGGGAATTTCCCAGAAAAATCCTAAAATGCGAGATTCAACCTTCCCTAACCGCTGACATCCCCAGGAAAAAAACAGAATTTGGGGATAAAATGGCCAAAGATCTCACGAAAAACAGCCCCAAACTCCCCAAAATAGGGAATGTTGTGCTAATTAGGGGTAATTAGTGCTAATTAACTCCCAGCTGTGGTGCTGCTCGGGGCCATCCCCAGGGCTGCCCTCCTTGGCCAGCAGCTCCAGGCTCTGCTTGATCTTGCCTGCTTCTAAACCCTCTCCCGTTCCCTAAATCTCCTAAAACCCCCCCAAAAACCCGGGAGTTTTCAAAAAAAAATCCTAAAATGCGAGATTCAACCTTCCCTAACCGCTGACACCGCTGGGAAAACACCAGAATTTTGGGACAAAACCTCAAAAACCACCGAAAACCAGCCCCAAACTTCAGAAATTAATGGGAAAATAGGGAATGTTGTGCTAATTAGGAGTAATTAGTGCTGCTAATTGGCTCCTACCTGTGGTGCTTCTCAAAGCCATTCCCAGGGCTGCCCACCCTGGCCAGCAGATCCAGGCATCGGATGATGGAGTCAGGGCTGGAGCTCGAGGATGGGGCGGATTCCAAAGAACTCAGCCTGGAGGTGGAGCTCGACTCAAACTCGGATCCTGAGCCAACAGCGGATCCCCAGGCTGATCCAGGGGCGGCTCCAGGTGCTGAGGGAAAGGCGGAAAAGTAGTGAGAAAAGGTTTCTTCACATTCTGTATCAAAAAAGGTTTCTGATTCAAAACTGGTTCCAGATGCTGGGGCAAAGGTACCTCCAGATCCTGGGGCAAGGGCAGCTCCAGATCCCGGGGCAAGGGCAGCTCCAGATGCTGGGGCAAGGGCAGATCCAGATCCCGGGGTAAGGGCAGCTCCAGATTGTGGGGCAAGGGCAGCTCCAGATGCTGGGGTAAGGGCAGCTCCAGATGCTGGGGCAAAGGCAGCTCCAGATGCTGGGGCAAGGGCAGCTCCAGATCCCGGGGCAAATACAGCTCCAGATCCTGGGGCAAGGGCAGCTCCAGATGCTGGGGCAAGGGCAGCTCCAGATGCTGGGGCAAATACAGCTCCAGATGCCGGGGCAAGGGCAGCTCCAGATCCCACGGCAAGGGCAGCTCCAGATCCCAGGGCAAATACAGCTCCAGATGCTGGGGCAAGGGCAGATCCAGATCCCGGGGTAAGGGCAGCTCCAGATTGTAGGGCAAGGGCAGCTCCAGATCCCGGGGCAAAGGCAGCTCCAGATGCTGGGGCAAATACAGCTCCAGATTGTGGGGTAAGGGCAGCTCCAGATTGTGGGGTAAGGGCAGCTCCAGATGCTGGAGCAAAGGCAGCTCCAGATGCTGGGGCAAATACAGCTCCAGATTGTGGGGTAAGGGCAGCTCCAGATTGTGGGGCAAGGGCAGCTCCAGACCCTGGGGCAAATACAGCTCCAGATGCTGGGGCAAGGGCAGCTCCAGATGCTGGGGCAAGGGCAGCTCCAGATTGTGGGGCAAATACAGCTCCAGATTGTGGGGCAAGGGCAGCTCCAGATTCTGGGGCAAATACAGCTCCAGATGCTGGGGCAAGGGCAGCTCCAGATCCCAGGGCAAATACAGCTCCAGATGCTGGGGCAAGGGCAGCTCCAGACCCTGGGGCAAGGCAGCTCCAGATGCTGGGGCAAGGGCAGATCCAGATCCCGGGGCAAGGGCAGATCCAGATGCTGGGGCAAATACAGCTCCAGATCCAGGGCAAATACAGCTCCAGATCCCGGGGTAAGGGCAGCTCCAGATTGTGGGGCAAGGGCAGCTCCAGATCCCGGGGCAAATACAGCTCCAGATTCTGGGGCAAGGGCAGCTCCAGATGCTGGGGCAAAGGCAGCTCCAGATGCCGGGGCAAATACAGCTCCAGATGCCGGGGCAAATACAGCTCCAGATGCCGGGGCAAATACAGCTCCAGATGCTGGGGCAAGGGCAGCTCCAGATCCCGGGGGAAGGGCAGCTCCAGATGCTGGGGCAAATACAGCTCCAGACCCTGGGGCAAGGGCAGCTCCAGATTCTGGGGCAAATACAGCTCCAGATGCTGGGGCAAGGGCAGCTCCAGATCCCGGGGCAAAGGCAGCTCCAGATGCTGGGGCAAGGGCAGATCCAGATGCTGGGGCAAATACGGCTCCAGATGCTGGGGTAAGGGCAGCTCCAGATGCTGGGGCAAGGGCAGCTCCAGATTGTGGGGTAAGGGCAGCTCCAGATGCTGGGGCAAGGGCTGCTCCAGATCCCAGGGCAAATACAGCTCCAGATGCTGGGGCAAATACAGCTCCAGATTGTGAGGGCAAGGGCAGCTCCAGATGCTGGGGCAAATACAGCTCCAGATGCCAGGGCAAGGGCAGCTCCAGATTGTGGGGTAAGGGCAGCTCCAGATCCCAGGGCAAATACAGCTCCAGATCCCGGGGCAAAGGCAGCTCCAGATTGTGGGGTAAGGGCATCTCCAGATTCTGGGGCAAGGGCAGCCCAAGATGGTAAAGAAGGGGAGTAAAGCAAGGACATCAAATTTTGAAGTGGTGATTCAACACTGGTTTCAGACCCTGATGCACAGGCGGTTCCAGATCTTGATCCACAGGCGGCCCCCGAGGGTCCCTCGCCGGCCCCCAGCCCCGGCTCAGCCTTGGAGGGGCCCCGGGACCCACCCGGGGCTGCCCCTCCCCCGTAGCTGCAGGAGGCTTCCATGGGGGCCGAGCTCTGAGGAGGAAACAGGAAACGCTGCAAGTCTGGGGAGAAATTCATTAATTAGCTAATTACTTAAATGGTTAGAGGGTCATTAAGGGGGGGATTGGAGAGTTACAGGGGTGGCAGCCCAGCAGGAAAAGCTCTGGGAGGATTCCAAGGGGATTTGGGGGGGGGTATAGAACCCATAACCCTCATAGGATGGGGAATAAGGGGTTAATTAATTAATTAATTAAAGGGTCATTAAGGGGGTAATTAAAGAATTTGAGGGATGGGAACCCAGCAGGAGAATCCATGGAAAAAGTGTGGAATAAAGGGAGGGAAGGAGGGAGGGAGGAAAAGGGGAAAACCAAGGAAAAAAAGGGGGAAAAGGGGAAGAAAGGGGGAAAATGGGAAAAGGGAATGAAAAGGAGGGAAAAAAAGGAAAAAAATGGGGAAAGAGAGGGAGAAAGGAGGGGAAATGGGAGGAAAAATTGAGAAAAAGGAGGGGAAAGGAGGAAAAAAGTTGGAAAAATGGGGGAAAAGAGAGAAAAGTAGGAAAAAGGCGGGAAAAGAGGCAGAATTGGGAATTTGGGAATTGCCAAGGATCTGAGCCCTCACACCCACCTTGACAGCTGCTCGTGTTGGTGCTGTAGGAACCTGGAAAATGGGGAAAAATGGGAATTTTAATGGAATTTTTAATAGGAAATGGTGAAATTTGGGCTGAAATGTTTGGGGGTTTGGGGAAATGGGGAGATTTGAGGATAAAACAGGAAGGGGTTGGGATTTGGGGGGTCTGGATGGAATTGTGACGGGTTTTGCAGGGAAAAGGAGGAAAAAAGGGAAAAAAGGGTTGGGGATGTGCAGAGGTTTTGGGAGTTGGGGATGGAGAGGTGAAAAATGGGGAAAAGGGGGGGGGGGAAAGGGGGAAATTGTAAAAAGGGGGAATAGAGGGGGGAAAGGGGAGGGAAAATGGGAAAAAGGAGGAAAAAGGTGGGAAAGGGGAGGAGAGAAAGGGGAGGGGAAAGGGAGAATAAAGGAAAAAGAGAAGGAGAAAAAAGAGGGGAGAGATGAAATAAAGGGGAGGAAGGGTGAAAAAGAGAGAAAATGGAGAAAAACCCAAGAAAAACTGGGGAAAACTGAAAAAAATGGAAGAAAAATGAGAAAAAGGGGGAAAGGAGAAGAAGAAGGAGTGAAAAAAGGGAGAAAAATGGAGGAAAGGGGAGAAAAAAGGACGGGAAAAGAGAAAAAATGAAGAGAAAAGGGGAGAAAAAAGGAGGGGAAGGGAAAGAAAAAAGGGAAAGAAAATGGAGAAAAAACGGGAAAAAGGGCAAAGAAATGTGGAAAAGGAGGGGAAAAGGGAGAAAAAGTGGGAGAAAACAAGGGAAAGGAAAAGGAAGAAAAAAGGAGGAAAAAAGAGGGAAAAGGAGAAGGGGAAAGGGAGAAAAATGGGGGAAATCAGGGAAAAAGTGGAGGGAAATGGGAAATAAAGGGGAAATAGGGGGGGAAAAGGAAAAGGAGAAGGAAAGGGAGGGAAAAAAGGAAAAGTTGAGGAAAAGTTGGGAAAGTCTCGCCCTGGGTGCCGGTGGCCCCGGTGCTCCACGTGCCATAGCCTGGGGAAAAGGAGGAGCTGTCAGCAGGGAAGGGAAAATTCCCGATTTTCATGGGCACAATCCCAAATTCCAGCCCTGACCCTGAAATCCAGCCCGAAAATCCAACCCTGATCCCAAATCCAAGCCCAAACTCCAAAGTGAGCCTGGGAAAGAAGCCTGCGATAATTAATTAAAAAAAAAAAAAAAAAAAAAGAGTGGATTTGCCCTTTCCTGATCCATTTTTTTTCAGGCTGAGGAATCCAGGGGAAATTCCAGAGGGAATCCTGAGGGGATCCTAAGTGGATTCCAGGAGTGAATTTCCAGGCGGAATCCAGAGGGTGATCCAAGGGGATCCCCTGAGGAGGGGACAGGGATCCCTCAGGAGGGGCCACGGGATGCCCTGGGAAGAGCACGGTACCCCCAGGAAGGGGACACGGCACCCTTCCCGTGCCGCAACGGTTGGGACGGCCCAGGACGAGGGAAACTGAGGCACACGCGGAGGCGGCGGGGGCCGCGGCCGCCATTTTGCGTCGCCTTCAGGAATGGGCCCGGCGCCATTCCCGCCCCCCCCAGGGCACGACGCCCCAGGGCACGACGCCCCCCTTACCATCTAACAGCCAATCAGCGCCGCCCTACCGGTGAATGACGTGGCGCTCAGCCAATTACCAGCGCCGCCATCTAATTGCGGGCGGGAGCTGCGCTTCCCGCTGCTGCGGCGGAGCCCCCCCCGGCACCCGCCGGTAACGGAGCCGGTGCTGAGGCAGCGAGGGGAAGGAGCCGCCGCCATCCCGAGAGAGCGGCAGCACCGCGGGGCCGCCCTGCCCGGCTCTTACCGCCGTATCCCGGCTCCATCGCCGCCGCCTCATAGGAGGCAGGGCTGCGCTTCCGGCTGCTGCGGAGCCCCCGGCACCCGCCCGTAACGGAGCCGGTGCTGAGGCAGCGAGGGGAAGGAACCGCCGCCATCCCGAGAGAGCGGCAGCACCGCGGGGCCGCCCTGCCCGGCTCTTACCGCCGTATCCCGGCTCCATCGCCGCCGCCTCATAGGAGGCAGGGCTGCGCTTCCGGCTGCTGCGGAGCCCCCGGCACCCGCCCGTAACGGAGCCGGTTGCTGAGGCAGCGAGGGGAAGGAACCGCCGCCATCCCGAGAGAGCGGCAGCACCGCGGGGGCCGCCCTGCCCGGCTCTTACCGCCGTATCCCGGCTCCACGCCGCCACCTCCACCTGGCGCCGCCGCCGCCTTCAGCCGCCCGCCTCAGCCGCCTGCGCACGCGCACCACCGCCATCGTCCCGCTTGGCCCCGCCCACAGTAGTCCTGATTGGTTGATCTCCTTCGAGGCGCGGCCCGCTCGCAGCTCCCATTGGTCAGACTGGTCTCCGCCCTTGATTGGTGGAAACGCTTCCTCCCCGAGAGCGCGGCTGTCAACCAAGGGCGTTCTGATTGGGGCGGCTCCGCGGGGCGCGCCCCTCGCCGGCCGTGAGGGGAAGGAGGGGCCGCCATGGAGTCCCCGGGGCCGGGAGCGGAGCGGCCCCGAAACGAACCCGGGATGGGCCCGGCCAGGCCCTGAAACTGCTCCGGAGAGGCCTCGAATGGCCCCGGAGCGGCCCCTCCCAGTGACAATGTCCCCAGTGCCTCGCAGTGAGTGTCCCCAGCCCGTCAGTGACAGCGCCCCCAAATCCCCTCACGGACCCCAAATCATCTCAGGGTCCGCAGATCCGCTCAAAGTGTTCTCAAATCTCCTCAGCATCCCCAAATCCCCTCAAAATGTCACCAACCTCCCTCACAACGTCCCCAAATCACCTCAGGGTCCTCAAATCCCCTCAAAATGTCCCCAAATCACCTCAGGGTCCCCAAATCCCCTCAAAACATCTTCAATTCCCCTCAAAACATCTCCAAATCCCCTCAGCGTTCCCAAATTCCCTCAAAATGTCCCCAAATCCCCTCACAGCGTCCCCAAATCCTTTTTCCCATTATTTTTCCATCCTTTTTCCTCCTTCTCCCCGGTCCTTTTCCATTCCTTTTTTTCCCAATTTTTCCCCATTCTTTCCTCTCCCTTTCCCATCATTTTCCCATCTCGTTTCCCTCCTTTATTTCTATTTTTTTTCATCCCTTTTCCTCATACCTTTCCCATTTTCGGCACGAATTTCCCCAATCCTGAAGAAATTCTTCCATTCCTGACAAAATTCCTCCAATTCCTGGCAGGAATTCTCCCAATCCTGAAGCAATTTTTCCCTTTCCTGACAAAATTCCCCCAATTCCGGGCAGAAATTCCCCTTTCCTGAGAAGAATTTCCCCATTTTTTGCACAAATTTTCCCGATCCTGAAGAAATTTTCCCCATCCTGAAGGGAAATTTTTCCTTTTCCTGAGGAGAATTTTCCTTTTCCTGAAGGAACTTTCCCATTCCTGAAGCAATTTTTCCCATTTTTGATCGAAATTTCCCCATTCCTGAAGAAACTTTCCCTTTTTCTGATGGGAATTTCCCCATTCCTAAAGGAATTTTCCCATTTTTTGCACAAATTTCCCCAATCCTGGCAGGAATTTCCTCATTCCTGAAGGAATTCTTCCATTCCTGATAGGAATTTTCCCATTCCTGATGGGAATTTCCCCATCCCAAACCCCAAATCCCCCCCAAATTTCTCCATTTCCTCCCCCAAATTCCAACATTTCCCCAATTTCGTGCAGGAAAATCCCAACCCCAGCCCCACCAACAGCCCCAAAAAATGGGAATTTTTTGTTTTGGGGCTTTTGCAAAGATGAGAAATCGGGATGAGCTGAGCTGGAGTCCTTTAAAATCCACAGAAATTCGGGAATTTCCTCCCGGCCACAACGGACACGACGGCACCGAACGCTCAGGGCGGGGAAAAACAGAGGGAAAAATGGGAAAAATGGGGGAAAATGGGGAAAAAACGACAGGAAAACAGCGGGGAAACGGCGGGAAAAGGGAACCACGGCCACGGGAAATCCTGGGGAGAAATTCCAGCCGGGAGCAGCTGGAAAATGCCCAGTCCTGAGGGGAAAATCCCAAAATTCCAGCGGGGAATTGCTGCAAATCCAACTGGGAATTCCAAGAAAATTCAGGTGGAAATTCCCACAAATCTCAGCCAGAAATTCGCCAAAATCCACCTGGAAATTCCCAAAAAATCCACCCAGAAATTCCCAAAATTCCAGGTGGAAATTCCCACAAATCCACCTGGAAATTCTCTCAAATCCCAGCCCCCAGAAATTCCCAAAAAATTCAGGTGAAAATTCCTAAAAATCCTAGCTGGAAATTCCCAAAATTCCACCCAGAAATTCCCTCAAATCCCAACTGGAAATTCCCCAAAATCCCCCCAGAAATTCCCCCAAATCTCGAATGGAAATTCCCAATAATTCAGCTGGGAACTCCCAAAAAATCCAGGTGAAAATTCCCAAAATTCCACCCAGAAATTCCCTCAAATCCCAGACGGAAATTCCCAAAAAATCCACCCAGAAATTCCCAAAATTCCACCTGGAAATTTCCACAAATCCAACTGGAAATTCCAAAAATTCCAGGTGGAAATCCCCAAAAATCCAGCCTGAAATTCCCAAAAATCCACCCAGAAATTCCCTCAAATCCCAGACGGAAATTCCCAAAAAATTCAGGTGAAAAGTCCCAAAAATCCACCTGGAAATTTCCACAAATCCAACTGGAAATTCCAAAAAATTTAGATGAAAATTCCCAAAAATCCCAGCTGGAAATTCCCAAAATTCCACCCAGAAATTCCCCCAAACCCAACTGGAAATTCCCAAAAAATCCACCCAGAAATTCCCAAAATTCCACCTAAAAATTTCCACAAATCCAACTGGAAATTCCAAAAAATTTAGGTGAAAATTCCCAAAAATCCCAGCTGGAAATTCCCAAAATTCCACCCAGAAATTCCCCAAATCCCACCCAGAAATTCCTCAAATTCCAGATGGAAATTACCAAAAATCCAACTGGAAATTCTCAAAAAAAAAAAATCCAAGAAAATTCCCTTTTTTCCCC
>JAKDEW010000939.1:0-86364 GCA_021963965.1 Artemisiospiza belli
GGGAAGGGGTTCCATGCGTGAGGGGCGGGGTTCCGGGCTGTGAGGGGTGGGGATCCAGTCAGTGAGGGGTGGGGGCTCTAGGCAGTGATTGCCGAGGCTCCATGTGTTAGGGTTAGGGCTGGAGTCAGAGAGGGGCAGGGCTCCATGTGTGAGGGAAAAGGCTCCATGTGTGTGGGGCAGGGCTCCATGCAGTGATGGGCGGGGCTCCATGTGGGATGGGCAGGGCTCCATGCAGTGAGGGATAGGGCTCCATATTTGAGGGGCGGGGGGCTTCAAATATGAAGGGCAAGGCCACATGAGTGAAGGCCGGGGTTCCAGGCTTTCAGGGGTGGGGATCCAGTCAGTGAGGGCGGGGCTCAGGGCAGTGATGGCCGGGGCTCTTTGTGTTAGTGGCAGGGCTCCTGCCAGAGAGGGGCAAGGCTCCATGTGTGAGGGAAAGGGCTCCATGTTTGTGGGGCAGGGCTCCAGCCAGTGATGGGCGGGGATCCATGAGGGATGGGCAGGGCTCCATGCAGTCAGGGGCAAGGCTCCATCTTTGAGGGGCGGGGCTCCCAATTATGAAGGGCAAGGCCCCATGAGTGAGGCGCGGGGTTCCAGGCTTTCAGGGGTGGGGATCCAGTCAGTGCGGGGCGGGGCACTAGGCAGTCATGGCTGGGGCTCCCCTGTGTGAGGGGCAGGGCTTCAGGCAGTGAGGGGCGGTGGATGGAGACAGCATCGGAAAATATTGCATTAGGAAAAGTAAAAATGTAAATTTGGTAAATTTAGTGACTGTAAGAAATGGCCCGGGATTATGTCAGGTGCAGTGGCGAAGGACTAAATGATGCCAAAACAAAGCTCACAGATATTTCAAAAGCAGCGGAAAAAAGTCAAGGAGGAAAACACAACTTAGGGGGCAAGATATGAGGGACATGGCATGAATATTTAAAACAAGAAAAAAGAAAAACAAGAAAAAATCGTTCCCAAAGTCAAAGCCTTCAAAATGCAGGCAGGCCATACGCCACCAAGGGCAGGCACATGCAGCAAAAGCTTGCCAAATCTGATCCCCAATGAAGGCCAAAGCAGAAAAATAAGGGCCTACAAACAGGCTGGAGCGGAGACACCATCAAAGGAATTGTAATTGGAGGAGAAAAAAAGAAAATTTGGGAAATTTAGTGACTGTAAGAAAATGGCCCGGGATAATATCAGGTGCAGTGCGAGGGATTAAAAGACGCAAAAACTAAGCTCACAGATGTTGCAAAAGCAGGGGAAAAAGTCAAGGAGGAAGACACAACTTAGGGGGCAAGATATGAGGACATGGCATGGACACTTCAGAAATCAACCAAAAAATGAAAAAAATCTTTCCCCAAGTCCAAAGCCACCTAAAGGCATGGCATGCCATCAAGGGCAGGGAAATGCACCAATGACTCTTCGATTCGTCCCCATTGAAATCACAAGATTTCTTTCCCTTCCCAAAAGGAAATGAAATTTCCTTCGGGAAGGGAAAAGGAATCTTGTGAATCCCAAAAGAAAGGCTTGCAAAACACTCTGGAAAGGAGATAAGTTCAAATGAAATGCAATTGAAAAAAGCAGGAAAATCAGTAATTTTATGTCCTTCAAAAAATAGGCTGTGAGGAAATCAGCTGCATTGCAAAGGACCAAAAAGATGCAAAAATTAGGCTCACAGATGTTGCAAAAGCAGGGGAAAAAGTCAATGGAGGAAGACACAACTTAGGGGGCAAATTATGAGGGACATGGCATGGACACTTCACAAAACAACGAAAAAAAAATATTTTTTCCAAAGTCAAAAGCCATCAAAATGCAGGCAGGCCATACACCAGCAAGTCCAGGCACATGCAGCAAAGCTTGCCAAAATTCATCCCAGCACTGAAGGCCCAAACAGAAAGAAGGACCTACAAACACACTGGAACGGAGACTCCATCAAAGGAATTGCAATTGGAGGAGAAAAAAAGGAAATTTGGGAAATCTAGTTACTCTAAGAAAATGGCCCGGGATTATATGAGGTGCAGTGCGAAGGACCAAAAGATGCAAAAATTAAGCTAAGAGATGTTGCAAAATCAGGGGAAATAGTCAAGGAGGAAGACAAAACTTACGGGGCAAGATATGAGGACATGGCATGAACAGTTAAACAAAAAACAAAAAACAAGAAAAAATCTTTCCCAAAGTCAAAGCCATCAAAATGCAGGCAGGCCCATACGCCAGCAAGTGCAGACACATGCAGCAAAGCTTGCCAAAATTGATCCCCACTGAAGGCCAAAACGAAAAGAAGGACCTACAAACGCGGGGCTCCATGTGAGAGGTGGCAGGGCTTTCAGGCAGTGAGGGGCGGTGCTCTATGTGTGACGGAAGCGGCTCCATGTGTGTGGGGCAGGGCTCCAGCCAGAGATGGGGCGGGCTCCATGTGGGATGGGCAGGGCTCCATGAGTGAGGGAAGGGGTTCCATGCGTGAGGGGCGGGGTTCCGGGCTGTGAGGGGTGGGGATCCAGTCAGTGAGGTGTGGGGTCCTCTAGGCAGTGTTTGCCGAGGCTCCATGTGTTAGGGTTAGGGCTGCAGCCAGAGAGGGGCAGGGCTCCATGTGTGAGGGAAAAGGGCTCCATGTGTGTGGGGCAGGGCTCCAGCCAGTGATGGGCGGGGGGCTCCATGTGGGATGGGCAGGGCTCCATGCAGTGAGGGATAGGGCTCCATATATGAGGGGCGGGGCTACAAATATGAAGGGCAAGGCCCCATGAGTGAAGGCCGGGGTTCCAGGCTTTTCAGGGGTGGGGATCCAGTCAGTGAGGGGCGGGGCTCAGGGCAGTGATGGCCGGGGGCTCTTTGTGTTAGTGGCAGGGCTCCAGCCAGAGAGGGGCAAGGCTCCATGTGTGAGGGAAAGGGCTCCATGTTTGTGGGGCAGGGCTCCAGCCAGTGATGGGCGGGGGGATCCATGAGGGATGGGCAGGGCTCCATGCAGTCAGGGGCAAGGCTCCCATATTTTGAGGGGCGGGGCTCCAATTATGAAGGGCATAGGCCCCATGAGTGAAGGCCGGGGTTCCAGGCTTTCAGGGGTGGGGATCCAGTCAGTGCGGGGCGGGGGCACTAGGCAGTCATGGCTGGGGCTCCCTGTGTGAGGGGCAGGGCTTCAGGCAGTGAGGGGCGGTGGATGGAGACAGCATCGGAAATAGTGCATTAGGAAAAGTAAAAATGTAAATTTGGTAAATTTAGTGACTGTAAGAAAATGGCCGGGATTATGTCAGGTGCAGTGCGAAGGACTAAATGATGCCAAAAACAAAGCTCACAGATATTTCAAAAGCAGCGGAAAAAGTCAAGGAGGAAAACACAACTTAGGGGGCAAGATATGAGGGACATGGCATGAATATTTAAAACAAGGAAAAAAGAAAAACAAGAAAAAATCGTTCCCAAAGTCAAAGCCTTCAAAATGCAGGCAGGCCATACGCCAGCAAGTGCAGGCACATGCAGCAAAGCTTGCCAAATCTGATCCCCACTGAAGGCCAAAGCAGAAAATAAGGGCCTACAAACAGGCTGGAGCGGAGACACCATCAAAGGAATTGTAATTGGAGGAGAAAAAAAGAAAATTTGGGAAATTTAGTGACTGTATGAAAATGGCCCGGGATAATATCAGGTGCAGTGCGAAGGACCAAAAGATGCAAAAACTAAGCTCACAGATGTTGCAAAAGCAGGGGAAAAAGTCAAGGAGGAAGACACAACTTAGGTGGCAAGATATGAGGACATGGCATGGACACTTCAGAAATCAACCAAAAAATGAAAAAAATCTTTCCCCAAGTCAAAGCCACCAAAAGGCATGGCATGCCATCAAGGGCAGGGAAATGCACCAATGATTCTTCGATTCGTCCCCATTGAAATCACAAGATTTCTTTTCCCTTCCCAAAAGGAAATGAAATTTCCGTTCGGGAAGGGAAAAGGAATCTTGTGAATCCCAAAAGAAAGGCTTGCAAACACTCTGGAAAGGAGATAAGTTCAAATGAAATGCAATTGAAAAAGGCAGAAAATCAGTAATTTTAATGTCTTCAAAAAATAGGCTGTGAGGAAATCAGCTGCATTGCAAAGGACCAAAACATGCAAAAAATAGGCTCACAGATGTTGCAAAAGCAGGGGAAAAAGTCAAGGAGGAAGACACAACTTAGGGGGCAAGATATGAGGGACATGGCATGGACACTTCACAAAACAACGAAAAAAAAAATTTTTCCAAAGTCAAAGCCATCAAAATGCAGGCAGGCCATACACCAGCAAGTCCAGGCACACGCAGCAAAGCTTGCCAAAATTGATCCCCACTGAAGGCCCAAACAGAAAAGAAGGACCTACAAACACACTGGAACGGAGACTCCATCAAAGGAATTGCAATTGGAGGAGAAAAAAAGGAAATTTGGGAAATCTAGTTACTCTAAGAAAATGGCCCGGGATTATATGAGGTGCAGTGCGAAGGACCAAAAGATGCAAAAATGAAGCTAAGAGATGTTGCAAAATCAGGGGAAATAGTCAAGGAGGAAGACACAACTTACGGGGCAAGATATGAGGGACATGGCATGAACAGTTAAACAAAAAAAAAAAAACAAGAAAAAATCTTTCCCAAAGTCAAAGCCATCAAAATGCAGGCAGGCCATACGCCAGCAAGTGCAGACACATGCAGCAAAGCTTGCAAAAATTGATCCCCATTGGAGGCCAAAACCGAATAGAAGGACCTACAAACGCGGGGCTCCATGTGTGAGGGGAGGGCTTCAGGCAGTGAGGGGCGGTGCTCTATGTGTGACGGAAGCGGCTCCATGTGTGTGGGGCAGGGCTCCAGCCAGTGATGGGCGGGGCTCCATGTGGGATGGGCAGGGCTCCATGAGTGAGGGAAGGGGTTCCATGCGTGAGGGGCGGGGTTCCGGGCTGTGAGGGGTGGGGATCCAGTCAGTGAGGGGTGGGGCTCTAGGCAGTGATTGCCGAGGCTCCATGTGTTAGGGTTAGGGCTGCAGCCAGAGAGGGGCAGGGCTCCATGTGTGAGGGAAAAGGCTCCATGTGTGTGGGGCAGGGCTCCAGCCAGTGATGGGCGGGGCTCCATGTGGGATGGGCAGGGCTCCATGCAGTGAGGGATAGGGCTCCATATTTGAGGGGCGGGGCTTCAAATATGAAGGGCAAGGCCCCATGAGTGAAGGCCGGGGTTCCAGGCTTTCAGGGGTGGGGATCCAGTCAGTGAGGGGCGGGGCTCAGGGCAGTGATGGCCGGGGCTCTTTGTGTTAGTGGCAGGGCTCCAGCCAGAGAGGGGCAAGGCTCCATGTGTGAGGGAAAGGGCTCCATGTTTGTGGGGCAGGGCTCCAGCCAGTGATGGGCGGGGATCCATGAGGGATGGGCAGGGCTCCATGCAGTCAGGGGCAAGGCTCCATATTTGAGGGGCGGGGCTCCAATTATGAAGGGCAAGGCCCCATGAGTGAGGCGCGGGGTTCCAGGCTTTCAGGGGTGGGGATCCAGTCAGTGCGGGGCGGGGCACTAGGCAGTCATGGCTGGGGCTCCCTGTGTGAGGGGCAGGGCTTCAGGCAGTGAGGGGCGGTGGATGGAGACAGCATCGGAAATAGTGCATTAGGAAAAGTAAAAATGTAAATTTGGTAAATTTAGTGACTGTAAGAAAATGGCCCGGGATTACGTCAGGTGCAGTGCGAAGGACTAAATGATGCCAAAACAAAGCTCACAGATATTTCAAAAGCAGCGGAAAAAGTCAAGGAGGAAAACACAACTTAGGGGGCAAGATATGAGAGACATGGCATGAATATTTAAAACAAGAAAAAAGAAAAACAAGAAAAAATCGTTCCCAAAGTCAAAGCCTTCAAAACGCAGGCAGGCCATACGCCAGCAAGTGCAGGCACATGCAGCAAAGCTTGCAAAATCTGATCCCCACTGAAGGCCAAAGCAGAAAAGAAGGGCCTACAAACAGGCTGGAACGGAGACATCATCAAAGGACTTGTAATTGGAGGAGAAAAAAAGAAAATTTGGGAAATTTAGTGACTGTAAGAAAATGGCCCGGGATAATATCAGGTGCAGTGCGAAGGACCAAAAGATGCAAAAACTAAGCTCACAGATGTTGCAAAAGCAGGGGAAAAAGTCAAGGAGGAAGACACAACTTAGGTGGCAAGATATGAGGACATGGCATGGACACTTCAGAAATCAACCAAAAAATGAAAAAAATCTTTCCCCAAGTCAAAGCCACCAAAAGGCATGGCATGCCATCAAGGGCAGGGAAATGCACCAATGATTCTTCGATTCGTCCCCATTGAAATCACAAGATTTCTTTTCCCTTCCCAAAAGGAAATGAAATTTCCTTTCGGGAAGGGAAAAGGAATCTTGTGAATCCCAAAAGAAAGGCTTGCAAACACTCTGGAAAGGAGATAAGTTCAAATGAAATGCAATTGAAAAAGCAGAAAATCAGTAATTTTAATGTCTTCAAAAAATAGGCTGTGAGGAAATCAGCTGCATTGCAAAGGACCAAAACATGCAAGAAATAGGCTCACAGATGTTGCAAAAGCAGGGGAAAAAGTCAAGGAGGAAGACACAACTTAGGGGGCAAGATATGAGGGACAAGTCATGGACACTTCACAAAACAACGAAAAAAAAAAATTTTTCCAAAGTCAAAGCCATCAAAATGCAGGCAGGCCATACACCAGCAAGTCCAGGCACATGCAGCAAAGCTTGCCAAAATTGATCCCCACTGAAGGCCCAAACAGAAAAGAAGGACCTACAAACACACTGGAACGGAGACTCCATCAAAGGAATTGCAATTGGAGGAGAAAAAAAGGAAATTTGGGAAATCTAGTTACTCTAAGAAAATGGCCCGGGATTATATGAGGTGCAGTGCGAAGGACCAAAAGATGCAAAAATTAAGCTAAGAGATGTTGCAAAATCAGGGGAAATAGTCAAGGAGGAAGACACAACTTACGGGGCAAGATATGAGGGACATGGCATGAACAGTTAAACAAAAAACAAAAAAACAAGAAAAAATCTTTCCCAAAGTCAAAGCCATCAAAATGCAGGCAGGCCATACGCCAGCAAGTGCAGACACATGCAGCAAAGCTTGCCAAAATTGATCCCCACTGAAGGCCAAAACCGAAAAGAAGGACCTACAAACGCGAGGCTCCATGTGTGAGGGGCAGGGCTTCAGGCAGTGAGGGGCGGTGCTCTATGTGTGACGGAAGCGGCTCCATGTGTGTGGGGCAGGGCTCCAGCCAGTGATGGGCGGGGCTCCATGTGGGATGGGCAGGGCTCCATGAGTGAGGGAAGGGGTTCCATGCGTGAGGGGCGGGGTTCCGGGCTGTGAGGGGTGGGGATCCAGTCAGTGAGGGGTGGGGCTCTAGGCAGTGATTGCCGAGGCTCCATGTGTTAGGGTTAGGGCTGCAGCCAGAGAGGGGCAGGGCTCCATGTGTGAGGGAAAAGGCTCCATGTGTGTGGGGCAGGGCTCCAGCCAGTGATGGGCGGGGCTCCATGTGGGATGGGCAGGGCTCCATGCAGTGAGGGATAGGGCTCCATATTTGAGGGGCGGGGCTTCAAATATGAAGGGCAAGGCCCCATGAGTGAAGGCCGGGGTTCCAGGCTTTCAGGGGTGGGGATCCAGTCAGTGAGGGGCGGGGCTCAGGGCAGTGATGGCCGGGGCTCTTTGTGTTAGTGGCAGGGCTCCAGCCAGAGAGGGGCAAGGCTCCATGTGTGAGGGAAAGGGCTCCATGTTTGTGGGGCAGGGCTCCAGCCAGTGATGGGCGGGGATCCATGAGGGATGGGCAGGGCTCCATGCAGTCAGGGGCAAGGCTCCATATTTGAGGGGCGGGGCTCCAATTATGAAGGGCAAGGCCCCATGAGTGAGGCGCGGGGTTCCAGGCTTTCAGGGGTGGGGATCCAGTCAGTGCGGGGCGGGGCACTAGGCAGTCATGGCTGGGGCTCCCTGTGTGAGGGGCAGGGCTTCAGGCAGTGAGGGGCGGTGGATGGAGACAGCATCGGGAATATTGCATTAGGAAAAGTAAAAATGTAAATTTGGTAAATTTAGTGACTGTAAGAAAATGGCCCGGGATTATGTCAGGTGCAGTGCGAAGGACTAAATGATGCCAAAACAAAGCTCACAGATATTTCCAAAGCAGCGGAAAAAGTCAAGGAGGAAAACACAACTTAGGGGGCAAGATATGAGAGACATGGCATGAATATTTAAAACAAGAAAAAAGAAAAACAAGAAAAAATCGTTCCCAAAGTCAAAGCCTTCAAAATGCAGGCAGGCCATACGCCAGCAAGTGCAGGCACATGCAGCAAAGCTTGCCAAATCTGATCCCCACTGAAGGCCAAAACAGAAAAGAAGGGCCTACAAACAGGCTGGAGCGGAGACACCATCAAAGGAATTGTAATTGGAGGAGAAAAAAAGAAAATTTGGGAAATTTAGTGACTGTAAGAAAATGGCCCGGGATAATGTCAGGTGCAGTGCGAAGGACCAAAAGATGCAAAAACTAAGCTCACAGATGTTGCAAAAGCAGGGGAAAAAGTCAAGGAGGAAGACACAACTTAGGGGGCAAGATATGAGGACATGGCATGGACACTTCAGAAATCAACCAAAAAATGAAAAAAATCTTTCCCCAAGTCAAAGCCACCAAAAGGCATGGCATGCCATCAAGGGCAGGGAAATGCACCAATGATTCTTCGATTCGTCCCCATTGAAATCACAAGATTTCTTTTCCCTTCCCAAAAGGAAATGAAATTTCCTTTCGGGAAGGGAAAAGGAATCTTGTGAATCCCAAAAGAAAGGCTTGCAAACACTCTGGAAAGGAGATAAGTTCAAATGAAATGCAATTGAAAAAGCAGAAAATCAGTAATTTTAATGTCTTCAAAAAATAGGCTGTGAGGAAATCAGCTGCATTGCAAAGGACCAAAACATGCAAGAAATAGGCTCACAGATGTTGCAAAAGCAGGGGAAAAAGTCAAGGAGGAAGACACAACTTAGGGGGCAAGATATGAGGGACAAGTCATGGACACTTCACAAAACAACGAAAAAAAAAAATTTTTCCAAAGTCAAAGCCATCAAAATGCAGGCAGGCCATACACCAGCAAGTCCAGGCACATGCAGCAAAGCTTGCCAAAATTGATCCCCACTGAAGGCCCCAAACAGAAAAGAAGGACCTACAAACACACTGGAACGGAGACTCCATCAAAGGAATTGCAATTGGAGGAGAAAAAAAGGAAATTTGGGAAATCTAGTTACTCTAAGAAAATGGCCCGGGATTATATGAGGTGCAGTGCGAAGGACCAAAAGATGCAAAAATTAAGCTAAGAGATGTTGCAAGATCAGGGGAAATAGTCAAGGAGGAAGACACAACTTACGGGGCAAGATATGAGGGACATGGCATGAACAGTTAAACAAAAAAAAAAAAACAAGAAAAAATCTTTCCCAAAGTCAAAGCCATCAAAATGCAGGCAGGCCATACGCCAGCAAGTGCAGACACATGCAGCAAAGCTTGCCAAAATTGATCCCCACTGGAGGCCAAAACCGAAAAGAAGGACCTACAAACGCGGGGCTCCATGTGTGAGGGGCAGGGCTTCAGGCAGTGAGGGGCGGTGCTCTATGTGTGACGGAAGCGGCTCCATGTGTGTGGGGCAGGGCTCCAGCCAGTGATGGGCGGGGCTCCATGTGGGATGGGCAGGGCTCCATGAGTGAGGCAAGGGGTTCCATGCGTGAGGGGCGGGGTTCCGGGCTGTGAGGGGTGGGGATCCAGTCAGTGAGGGGTGGGGCTCTAGGCAGTGATTGCCGAGGCTCCATGTGTTAGGGTTAGGGCTGCAGCCAGAGAGGGGCAGGGCTCCATGTGTGAGGGAAAAGGCTCCATGTGTGTGGGGCAGGGCTCCATGCAGTGATGGGCGGGGCTCCATGTGGGATGGGCAGGGCTCCATGCAGTGAGGGATAGGGCTCCATATTTGAGGGGCGGGGCTTCAAATATGAAGGGCAAGGCCCCATGAGTGAAGGCCGGGGTTCCAGGCTTTCAGGGGTGGGGATCCAGTCAGTGAGGGGCGGGGCTCAGGGCAGTGATGGCCGGGGCTCTTTGTGTTAGTGGCAGGGCTCCAGCCAGAGAGGGGCAAGGCTCCATGTGTGAGGGAAAGGGCTCCATGTTTGTGGGGCAGGGCTCCAGCCAGTGATGGGCGGGGATCCATGAGGGATGGGCAGGGCTCCATGCAGTCAGGGGCAAGGCTCCATCTTTGAGGGGCGGGGCTCCAATTATGAAGGGCAAGGCCCCATGAGTGAGGCGCGGGGTTCCAGGCTTTCAGGGGTGGGGATCCAGTCAGTGCGGGGCGGGGCACTAGGCAGTCATGGCTGGGGCTCCCTGTGTGAGGGGCAGGGCTTCAGGCAGTGAGGGGCGGTGGATGGAGACAGCATCGGAAATAGTGCATTAGGAAAAGTAAAAATGTAAATTTGGTAAATTTAGTGACTGTAAGAAAATGGCCCGGGATTACGTCAGGTGCAGTGCGAAGGACTAAATGATGCCAAAACAAAGCTCACAGATATTTCAAAAGCAGCGGAAAAAGTCAAGGAGGAAAACACAACTTAGGGGGCAAGATATGAGAGACATGGCATGAATATTTAAAACAAGAAAAAAGAAAAACAAGAAAAAATCGTTCCCAAAGTCAAAGCCTTCAAAACGCAGGCAGGCCATACGCCAGCAAGTGCAGGCACATGCAGCAAAGCTTGCAAAATCTGATCCCCACTGAAGGCCAAAGCAGAAAATAAGGGCCTACAAACAGGCTGGAACGGAGACATCATCAAAGGAATTGTAATTGGAGGAGAAAAAAAGAAAATTTGGGAAATTTAGTGACTGTAAGAAAATGGCCCGGGATAATATCAGGTGCAGTGCGAAGGACCAAAAGATGCAAAAACTAAGCTCACAGATGTTGCAAAAGCAGGGGAAAAAGTCAAGGAGGAAGACAAAACTTAGGTGGCAAGATATGAGGACATGGCATGGACACTTCAGAAATCAACCAAAAAATGAAAAAAATCTTTCCCCAAGTCAAAGCCACCAAAAGGCATGGCATGCCATCAAGGGCAGGGAAATGCACCAATGATTCTTCGATTCGTCCCCATTGAAATCACAAGATTTCTTTTCCCTTCCCGAAAGGAAATGAAATTTCCTTTCGGGAAGGGAAAAGGAATCTTGTGAATCCCAAAAGAAAGGCTTGCAAACACTCTGGAAAGGAGATAAGTTCAAATGAAATGCAATTGAAAAAGCAGAAAATCAGTAATTTTAATGTCTTCAAAAAATAGGCTGTGAGGAAATCAGCTGCATTGCAAAGGACCAAAAGATGCAAAAAATAGGCTCACAGATGTTGCAAAAGCAGGGGAAAAAGTCAAGGAGGAAGAAACAACTTAGGGGGCAAGATACGAGAGACATGGCATGGACACTTCACAAAACAACGAAAAAAAAAATTTTTCCAAAGTCAAAGCCATCAAAATGCAGGCAGGCCATACACCAGCAAGTCCAGGCACATGCAGCAAAGCTTGCCAAAATTCATCCCTACTGAAGGCCCAAACAGAAAAGAAGGACCTACAAACACACTGGAACGGAGACTCCATCAAAGGAATTGCAATTGGAGGAGAAAAAAAGGAAATTTGGGAAATCTAGTTACTCTAAGAAAACGGCCCGGGATTATATGAGGTGCAGTGCGAAGGACCAAAAGATGCAAAAATTAAGCTAAGAGATGTTGCAAAATCAGGGGAAATAGTCAAGGAGGAAGACACAACTTACGGGGCAAGATATGAGGGACATGGCATGAACAGTTAAACAAAAAAAAAAAAAACAAGAAAAAATCTTTCCCAAAGTCAAAGCCATCAAAATGCAGGCAGGCCATACGCCAGCAAGTGCAGACACATGCAGCAAAGCTTTCCAAAATTGATCCCCACTGAAGGCCAAAACCGAAAAGAAGGACCTACAAACGCGGGGCTCCATGTGTGAGGGTCAGGGCTTCAGGCAGTGAGGGGCGGTGCTCTATGTGTGACGGAAGCGGCTCCATGTGTGTGGGGCAGGGCTCCAGCCAGTGATGGGCGGGGCTCCATGTGGGATGGGCAGGGCTCCATGAGTGAGGGAAGGGGTTCCATGCGTGAGGGGCGGGGTTCCGGGCTGTGAGGGGTGGGGATCCAGTCAGTGAGGGGTGGGGCTCTAGGCAGTGATTGCCGAGGCTCCATGTGTTAGGGTTAGGGCTGCAGCCAGAGAGGGGCAGGGCTCCATGTGTGAGGGAAAAGGCTCCATGTGTGTGGGGCAGGGCTCCATGCAGTGATGGGCGGGGCTCCATGTGGGATGGGCAGGGCTCCATGCAGTGAGGGATAGGGCTCCATATTTGAGGGGCGGGGCTTCAAATATGAAGGGCAAGGCCCCATGAGTGAAGGCCGGGGTTCCAGGCTTTCAGGGGTGGGGATCCAGTCAGTGAGGGGCGGGGCTCAGGGCAGTGATGGCCGGGGCTCTTTGTGTTAGTGGCAGGGCTCCAGCCAGAGAGGGGCAAGGCTCCATGTGTGAGGGAAAGGGCTCCATGTTTGTGGGGCAGGGCTCCAGCCAGTGATGGGCGGGGCTCCATGTGGGATGGGCAGGGCTCCATGAGTGAGGGAAGGGGTTCCATGCGTGAGGGGCGGGGTTCCGGGCTGTGAGGGGTGGGGATCCAGTCAGTGAGGGGTGGGGCTCTAGGCAGTGATTGCCGAGGCTCCATGTGTTAGGGTTAGGGCTGCAGCCAGAGAGGGGCAGGGCTCCATGTGTGAGGGAAAAGGCTCCATGTGTGTGGGGCAGGGCTCCAGCCAGTGATGGGCGGGGCTCCATGTGGGATGGGCAGGGCTCCATGCAGTGAGGGATAGGGCTCCATATTTGAGGGGCGGGGCTTCAAATATGAAGGGCAAGGCCCCATGAGTGAAGGCCGGGGTTCCAGGCTTTCAGGGGTGGGGATCCAGTCAGTGAGGGGCGGGGCTCAGGGCAGTGATGGCCGGGGCTCTTTGTGTTAGTGGCAGGGCTCCAGCCAGAGAGGGGCAAGGCTCCATGTGTGAGGGAAAGGGCTCCATGTTTGTGGGGCAGGGCTCCAGCCAGTGATGGGCGGGGATCCATGAGGGATGGGCAGGGCTCCATGCAGTCAGGGGCAAGGCTCCATATTTGAGGGGCGGGGCTCCAATTATGAAGGGCAAGGCCCCATGAGTGAGGCGCGGGGTTCCAGGCTTTCAGGGGTGGGGATCCAGTCAGTGCGGGGCGGGGCACTAGGCAGTCATGGCTGGGGCTCCCTGTGTGAGGGGCAGGGCTTCAGGCAGTGAGGGGCGGTGGATGGAGACAGCATCGGAAATATTGCATTAGGAAAAGTAAAAATGTAAATTTGGTAAATTTAGTGACTGTAAGAAAATGGCCCGGGATTACGTCAGGTGCAGTGCGAAGGACTAAATGATGCCAAAACAAAGCTCACAGATATTTCAAAAGCAGCGGAAAAAGTCAAGGAGGAAAACACAACTTAGGGGGCAAGATATGAGGGACATGGCATGGACACTTTACAAAACAACGAAAAAAAAAATTTTTCCAAAGTCAAAGCCTTCAAAATGCAGGCAGGCCATACGCCAGCAAGTGCAGGCACATGCAGCAAAGCTTGCCAAATCTGATCCCCACTGAAGGCCAAAACAGAAAATAAGGGCCTACAAACAGGCTGGAGCGGAGACACCATCAAAGGAATTGTAATTGGAGGAGAAAAAAAGAAAATTTGGGAAATTTAGTGACTGTAAGAAAATGGCCCGGGATAATATCAGGTGCAGTGCGAAGGACCAAAAGATGCAAAAACGAAGCTCACAGATGTTGCAAAAGCAGGGGAAAAAGTCAAGGAGGAAGACACAACTTAGGTGGCAAGATATGAGGACATGGCATGGACACTTCAGAAATCAACCAAAAAATGAAAAAAATCTTTCCCCAAGTCAAAGCCACCAAAAGGCATGGCATGCCATCAAGGGCAGGGAAATGCACCAATGATTCTTCGATTCGTCCCCATTGAAATCACAAGATTTCTTTTCCCTTCCCGAAAGGAAATGAAATTTCCTTTCGGGAAGGGAAAAGGAATCTTGTGAATCCCAAAAGAAAGGCTTGCAAACACTCTGGAAAGGAGATAGGTTCAAATGAAATGCAATTGAAAAAAGCAGAAAATCAGTAATTTTAATGTCTTCAAAAAATAGGCTGTGAGGAAATCAGCTGCATTGCAAAGGACCAAAACATGCAAGAAATAGGCTCACAGATGTTGCAAAAGCAGGGGAAAAAGTCAAGGAGGAAGACACAACTTAGGGGGCAAGATATGAGGGACATGGCATGGACACTTCACAAAAGAACGAAAAAAAAAAATTTTTACAAAGTCAAAGCCATCAAAATGCAGGCAGGCCATACACCAGCAAGTCCAGGCACATGCAGCAAAGCTTGCCAAAATTGATCCGCACTGAAGGCCCAAACAGAAAAGAAGGACCTACAAACACACTGGAACGGAGACTCCATCAAAGGAATTGCAATTGGAGGAGAAAAAAAGGAAATTTGGGAAATCTAGTTACTCTAAGAAAATGGCCCAGGATTATATGAGGTGCAGTGCGAAGGACCAAAAGATGCAAAAATTAAGCTAAGAGATGTTGCAAAATCAGGGGAAATAGTCAAGGAGGAAGACACAACTTACGGGGCAAGATGTGAGGGACATGGCATGAACATTTAAACAAAAAACAAAAAACAAGAAAAAATCTTTCCCAAAGTCAAAGCCATCAAAATGCAGGCAGGCCATACGCCAGCAAGTGCAGACACATGCAGCAAAGCTTGCCAAAATTGATCCCCACTGAAGGCCAAAACCGAAAAGAAGGACCTACAAACGCGGGGCTCCATGTGTGAGGGGCAGGGCTTCAGGCAGTGAGGGGCGGTGCTCTATGTGTGACGGAAGCGGCTCCATGTGTGTGGGGCAGGGCTCCAGCCAGTGATGGGCGGGGCTCCATGTGGGATGGGCAGGGCTCCATGAGTGAGGGAAGGGGTTCCATGCGTGAGGGGCGGGGTTCCGGGCTGTGAGGGGTGGGGATCCAGTCAGTGAGGGGTGGGGCTCTAGGCAGTGATTGCCGAGGCTCCATGTGTTAGGGTTAGGACTGCAGCCAGAGAGGGGCAGGGCTCCATGTGTGAGGGAAAAGGCTCCATGTGTGTGGGGCAGGGCTCCAGCCAGTGATGGGCGGGGCTCCATGTGGGATGGGCAGGGCTCCATGCAGTGAGGGATAGGGCTCCATATTTGAGGGGCGGGGCTTCAAATATGAAGGGCAAGGCCCCATGAGTGAAGGCCGGGGTTCCAGGCTTTCAGGGGTGGGGATCCAGTCAGTGCGGGGCGGGGCACTAGGCAGTCATGGCTGGGGCTCCCTGTGTGAGGGGCAGGGCTTCAGGCAGTGAGGGGCGGTGGATGGAGACAGCATCGGAAATAGTGCATTAGGAAAAGTAAAAATGTAAATTTGGTAAATTTAGTGACTGTAAGAAAATGGCCCGGGATTACGTCAGGTGCAGTGCGAAGGACTAAATGATGCCAAAACAAAGCTCACAGATATTTCAAAAGCAGCGGAAAAAGTCAAGGAGGAAAACACAACTTAGGGGGCAAGATATGAGGGACATGGCATGAATATTTAAAACAAGAAAAAAGAAAAACAAGAAAAAATCGTTCCCAAAGTCAAAGCCTTCAAAATGCAGGCAGGCCATACGCCAGCAAGTGCAGGCACATGCAGCAAAGCTTGCCAAATCTGATCCCCACTGAAGGCCAAAACAGAAAATAAGGGCCTACAAACAGGCTGGAGCGGAGACACCATCAAAGGAATTGTAATTGGAGGAGAAAAAAAGAAAATTTGGGAAATTTAGTGACTGTAAGAAAATGGCCCGGGATAATATCAGGTGCAGTGCGAAGGACCAAAAGATGCAAAAACTAAGCTCACAGATGTTGCAAAAGCAGGGGAAAAAGTCAAGGAGGAAGACACAACTTAGGTGGCAAGATATGAGGACATGGCATGGACACTTCAGAAATCAACCAAAAAATGAAAAAAATCTTTCCCCAAGTCAAAGCCACCAAAAGGCATGGCATGCCATCAAGGGCAGGGAAATGCACCAATGATTCTTCGATTCGTCCCCATTGAAATCACAAGATTTCTTTTCCCTTCCCGAAAGGAAATGAAATTTCCTTTCGGGAAGGGAAAAGGAATCTTGTGAATCCCAAAAGAAAGGCTTGCAAACACTCTGGAAAGGAGATAGGTTCAAATGAAATGCAATTGAAAAAGCAGAAAATCAGTAATTTTAATGTCTTCAAAAAATAGGCTGTGAGGAAATCAGCTGCATTGCAAAGGACCAAAACATGCAAGAAATAGGCTCACAGATGTTGCAAAAGCAGGGGAAAAAGTCAAGGAGGAAGACACAACTTAGGGGGCAAGATATGAGGGACATGGCATGGACACTTCACAAAAGAACGAAAAAAAAAAATTTTTCCAAAGTCAAAGCCATCAAAATGCAGGCAGGCCATACACCAGCAAGTCCAGGCACATGCAGCAAAGCTTGCCAAAATTGATCCGCACTGAAGGCCCAAACAGAAAAGAAGGACCTACAAACACACTGGAACGGAGACTCCATCAAAGGAATTGCAATTGGAGGAGAAAAAAAGGAAATTTGGGAAATCTAGTTACTCTAAGAAAATGGCCCAGGATTATATGAGGTGCAGTGCGAAGGACCAAAAGATGCAAAAATTAAGCTAAGAGATGTTGCAAAATCAGGGGAAATAGTCAAGGAGGAAGACACAACTTATGGGGCAAGATGTGAGGGACATGGCATGAACATTTAAACAAAAAACAAAAAACAAGAAAAAATCTTTCCCAAAGTCAAAGCCATCAAAATGCAGGCAGGCCATACGCCAGCAAGTGCAGACACATGCAGCAAAGCTTGCCAAAATTGATCCCCACTGAAGGCCAAAACCGAAAAGAAGGACCTACAAACGCGGGGCTCCATGTGTGAGGGGCAGGGCTTCAGGCAGTGAGGGGCGGTGCTCTATGTGTGACGGAAGCGGCTCCATGTGTGTGGGGCAGGGCTCCAGCCAGTGATGGGCGGGGCTCCATGTGGGATGGGCAGGGCTCCATGAGTGAGGGAAGGGGTTCCATGCGTGAGGGGCGGGGTTCCGGGCTGTGAGGGGTGGGGATCCAGTCAGTGAGGGGTGGGGCTCTAGGCAGTGATTGCCGAGGCTCCATGTGTTAGGGTTAGGACTGCAGCCAGAGAGGGGCAGGGCTCCATGTGTGAGGGAAAAGGCTCCATGTGTGTGGGGCAGGGCTCCAGCCAGTGATGGGCGGGGCTCCATGTGGGATGGGCAGGGCTCCATGCAGTGAGGGATAGGGCTCCATATTTGAGGGGCGGGGCTTCAAATATGAAGGGCAAGGCCCCATGAGTGAAGGCCGGGGTTCCAGGCTTTCAGGGGTGGGGATCCAGTCAGTGCGGGGCGGGGCACTAGGCAGTCATGGCTGGGGCTCCCTGTGTGAGGGGCAGGGCTTCAGGCAGTGAGGGGCGGTGGATGGAGACAGCATCGGAAATAGTGCATTAGGAAAAGTAAAAATGTAAATTTGGTAAATTTAGTGACTGTAAGAAAATGGCCCGGGATTACGTCAGGTGCAGTGCGAAGGACTAAATGATGCCAAAACAAAGCTCACAGATATTTCAAAAGCAGCGGAAAAAGTCAAGGAGGAAAACACAACTTAGGGGGCAAGATATGAGGGACATGGCATGAATATTTAAAACAAGAAAAAAGAAAAACAAGAAAAAATCGTTCCCAAAGTCAAAGCCTTCAAAATGCAGGCAGGCCATACGCCAGCAAGTGCAGGCACATGCAGCAAAGCTTGCCAAATCTGATCCCCACTGAAGGCCAAAACAGAAAATAAGGGCCTACAAACAGGCTGGAGCGGAGACACCATCCAAGGAATTGTAATTGGAGGAGAAAAAAAGAAAATTTGGGAAATTTAGTGACTGTAAGAAAATGGCCCGGGATAATATCAGGTGCAGTGCGAAGGACCAAAAGATGCAAAAACGAAGCTCACAGATGTTGCAAAAGCAGGGGAAAAAGTCAAGGAGGAAGACACAACTTAGGTGGCAAGATATGAGGACATGGCATGGACACTTCAGAAATCAACCAAAAAATGAAAAAAATCTTTCCCCAAGTCAAAGCCACCAAAAGGCATGGCATGCCATCAAGGGCAGGGAAATGCACCAATGATTCTTCGATTCGTCCCCATTGAAATCACAAGATTTCTCTTCCCTTCCCGAAAGGAAATGAAATTTCCTTTCGGGAAGGGAAAAGGAATCTTGTGAATCCCAAAAGAAAGGCTTGCAAACACTCTGGAAAGGAGATAAGTTCAAATGAAATGCAATTGAAAAAAGCAGAAAATCAGTAATTTTAATGTCTTCAAAAAATAGGCTGTGAGGAAATCAGCTGCATTGCAAAGGACCAAAAAGATGCAAAAAATAGGCTCACAGATGTTGCAAAAGCAGGGGAAAAAGTCAAGGAGGAAGACACAACTTAGGGGGCAAGATATGAGGGACATGGCATGGACACTTCACAAAACAACGAAAAAAAAAAAATTTTTCCAAAGTCAAAGCCATCAAAATGCAGGCAGGCCATACACCAGCAAGTCCAGGCACATGCAGCAAAGCTTGCCAAAATTCATCCCTACTGAAGGCCCAAACAGAAAAGAAGGACCTACAAACACACTGGAACGGAGACTCCATCAAAGGAATTGCAATTGGAGGAGAAAAAAAGGAAATTTGGGAAATCTAGTTACTCTAAGAAAATGGCCCGGGATTATATGAGGTGCAGTGCGAAGGACCAAAAGATGCAAAAATTAAGCTAAGAGATGTTGCAAAATCAGGGGAAATAGTCAAGGAGGAAGACACAACTTACGGGGCAAGATATGAGGGACATGGCATGAACAGTTAAACAAAAAACAAAAAACAAGAAAAAATCTTTCCCAAAGTCAAAGCCATCAAAATGCAGGCAGGCCATACGCCAGCAAGTGCAGACACATGCAGCAAAGCTTGCCAAAATTGATCCCCACTGAAGGCCAAAACCGAAAAGAAGGACCTACAAAGGCGGGGCTCCATGTGTGAGGGGCAGGGCTTCAGGCAGTGAGGGGCGGTGCTCTATGTGTGACGGAAGCGGCTCCATGTGTGTGGGGCAGGGCTCCAGCCAGTGATGGGCGGGGCTCCATGTGGGATGGGCAGGGCTCCATGAGTGAGGGAAGGGGTTCCATGCGTGAGGGGCGGGGTTCCGGGCTGTGAGGGGTGGGGATCCAGTCAGTGAGGGGTGGGGCTCTAGGCAGTGATTGCCGAGGCTCCATGTGTTAGGGTTAGGGCTGCAGCCAGAGAGGGGCAGGGCTCCATGTGTGAGGGAAAAGGCTCCATGTGTGTGGGGCAGGGCTCCAGCCAGGGATGGGCAGGGCTCCATGTGGGATGGGCAGGGCTCCATGCAGTGAGGGATAGGGCTCCATATTTGAGGGGCGGGGCTTCAAATATGAAGGGCAAGGCCCCATGAGTGAAGGCCGGGGTTCCAGGCTTTCAGGGGTGGGGATCCAGTCAGTGAGGGGCGGGGCTCAGGGCAGTGATGGCCGGGGCTCTTTGTGTTAGTGGCAGGGCTCCAGCCAGAGAGGGGCAAGGCTCCATGTGTGAGGGAAAGGGCTCCATGTTTGTGGGGCAGGGCTCCAGCCAGTGATGGGCGGGGATCCATGAGGGATGGGCAGGGCTCCATGCAGTCAGGGGCAAGGCTCCATATTTGAGGGGCGGGGCTCCAATTATGAAGGGCAAGGCCCCATGAGTGAGGCGCGGGGTTCCAGGCTTTCAGGGGTGGGGATCCAGTCAGTGCGGGGCGGGGAACTAGGCAGTCATGGCTGGGGCTCCCTGTGTGAGGGGCAGGGCTTCAGGCAGTGAGGGGCGGTGGATGGAGACAGCATCGGAAATAGTGCATTAGGAAAAGTAAAAATGTAAATTTGGTAAATTTAGTGACTGTAAGAAAATGGCCGGGGATTACGTCAGGTGCAGTGCGAAGGACAAAATGATGCCAAAACAAAGCTCACAGATATTTCAAAAGCAGCGGAAAAAGTCAAGGAGGAAAACACAACTTAGGGGGCAAGATAGGAGGGACATGGCATGGACACTTTACAAAACAACGAAAAAAAAAATTTTTCCAAAGACAAACCCATCAAAATGCAGGCAGGCCATACGCCAGCAAGTGCAGGCACATGCAGCAAAGCTTGCCAAATCTGATCCCCACTGAAGGCCAAAGCAGAAAAGAAGGGCCTACAAACAGGCTGGAACGGAGACATCATCAAAGGAATTGTAATATGAGGAGAAAAAAAGAAAATTTGGGAAATTTAGTGACTGTAAGAAAATGGCCCGGGATAATATCAGGTGCAGTGCGAAGGACCAAAAGATGCAAAAACGAAGCTCACAGATGTTGCAAAAGCAGGGGAAAAAGTCAAGGAGGAAGACACAACTTAGGTGGCAAGATATGAGGACATGGCATGGACACTTCAGAAATCAACCAAAAAATGAAAAAAATCTTTCCCCAAGTCAAAGCCACCAAAAGGCATGGCATGCCATCAAGGGCAGGGAAATGCACCAATGATTCTTCGATTCGTCCCCATTGAAATCACAAGATTTCTTTTCCCTTCCCAAAAGGAAATGAAATTTCCTTTCGGGAAGGGAAAAGGAATCTTGTGAATCCCAAAAGAAAGGCTTGCAAACACTCTGGAAAGGAGATAAGTTCAAATGAAATGCAATTGAAAAAGCAGAAAATCAGTAATTTTAATGTCTTCAAAAAATAGGCTGTGAGGAAATCAGCTGCATTGCAAAGGACCAAAACATGCAAGAAATAGGCTCACAGATGTTGCAAAAGCAGGGGAAAAAGTCAAGGAGGAAGACACAACTTAGGGGGCAAGATATGAGGGACAAGTCATGGACACTTCACAAAACAACGAAAAAAAAAAATTTTTCCAAAGTCAAAGCCATCAAAATGCAGGCAGGCCATACACCAGCAAGTCCAGGCACATGCAGCAAAGCTTGCCAAAATTGATCCCCACTGAAGGCCCAAACAGAAAAGAAGGACCTACAAACACACTGGAACGGAGACTCCATCAAAGGAATTGCAATTGGAGGAGAAAAAAAGGAAATTTGGGAAATCTAGTTACTCTAAGAAAATGGCCCGGGATTATATGAGGTGCAGTGCGAAGGACCAAAAGATGCAAAAATTAAGCTAAGAGATGTTGCAAAAGCAGGGGAAATAGTCAAGGAGGAAGACACAACTTACGGGGCAAGATATGAGGGACATGGCATGAACAGTTAAACAAAAAACAAAAAAACAAGAAAAAATCTTTCCCAAAGTCAAAGCCATCAAAATGCAGGCAGGCCATACGCCAGCAAGTGCAGACACATGCAGCAAAGCTTGCCAAAATTGATCCCCACTGAAGGCCAAAACCGAAAAGAAGGACCTACAAACGCGAGGCTCCATGTGTGAGGGGCAGGGCTTCAGGCAGTGAGGGGCGGTGCTCTATGTGTGACGGAAGCGGCTCCATGTGTGTGGGGCAGGGCTCCAGCCAGTGATGGGCGGGGCTCCATGTGGGATGGGCAGGGCTCCATGAGTGAGGGAAGGGGTTCCATGCGTGAGGGGCGGGGTTGCGGGCTGTGAGGGGTGGGGATCCAGTCAGTGAGGGGTGGGGCTCTAGGCAGTGATTGCCGAGGCTCCATGTGTTAGGGTTAGGGCTGCAGCCAGAGAGGGGCAGGGCTCCATGTGTGAGGGAAAAGGCTCCATGTGTGTGGGGCAGGGCTCCAGCCAGTGATGGGCGGGGTTCCATGTGGGATGGGCAGGGCTCCATACAGTGAGGGATAGGGCTCCATATTTGAGGGGCGGGGCTTCAAATATGAAGGGCAAGGCCCCATGAGTGAAGGCCGGGGTTCCAGGCTTTCAGGGGTGGGGATCCAGTCAGTGAGGGGCGGGGCTCAGGGCAGTGATGGCCGGGGCTCTTTGTGTTAGTGGCAGGGCTCCAGCCAGAGAGGGGCAAGGCTCCATGTGTGAGGGAAAGGGCTCCATGTTTGTGGGGCAGGGCTCCAGCCAGTGATGGGCGGGGATCCATGAGGGATGGGCAGGGCTCCATGCAGTCAGGGGCAAGGCTCCATATTTGAGGGGCGGGGCTCCAATTATGAAGGGCAAGGCCCCATGAGTGAGGCGCGGGGGTTCCAGGCTTTCAGGGGTGGGGATCCAGTCAGTGCGGGGCGGGGCACTAGGCAGTCATGGCTGGGGCTCCCTGTGTGAGGGGCAGGGCTTCAGGCAGTGAGGGGCGGTGGATGGAGACAGCATCGGGAATATTGCATTAGGAAAAGTAAAAATGTAAATTTGGTAAATTTAGTGACTGTAAGAAAATGGCCCGGGATTATGTCAGGTGCAGTGCGAAGGACTAAATGATGCCAAAACAAAGCTCACAGATATTTCAAAAGCAGCGGAAAAAGTCAAGGAGGAAAACACAACTTAGGGGGCAAGATATGAGAGACATGGCATGAATATTTAAAACAAGAAAAAAGAAAAACAAGAAAAAATCGTTCCCAAAGTCAAAGCCTTCAAAATGCAGGCAGGCCATACGCCAGCAAGTGCAGGCACATGCAGCAAAGCTTGCCAAATCTGATCCCCACTGAAGGCCAAAACAGAAAATAAGGGCCTACAAACAGGCTGGAGCGGAGACACCATCAAAGGAATTGTAATTGGAGGAGAAAAAAAGAAAATTTGGGAAATTTAGTGACTGTAAGAAAATGGCCCGGGATAATGTCAGGTGCAGTGCGAAGGACCAAAAGATGCAAAAACTAAGCTCACAGATGTTGCAAAAGCAGGGGAAAAAGTCAAGGAGGAAGACACAACTTAGGGGGCAAGATATGAGGACATGGCATGGACACTTCAGAAATCAACCAAAAAATGAAAAAAATCTTTCCCCAAGTCAAAGCCACCAAAAGGCATGGCATGCCATCAAGGGCAGGGACATGCACCAATGATTCTTCGATTCGTCCCCATTGAAATCACAAGATTTCTTTTCCCTTCCCGAAAGGAAATGAAATTTCCTTTCGGGAAGGGAAAAGGAATCTTGTGAATCCCAAAAGAAAGGCTTGCAAACACTCTGGAAAGGAGAGAAGTTCAAATGAAATGCAATTGAAAAAAGCAGAAAATCAGTAATTTTAATGTCTTCAAAAAATAGGCTGTGAGGAAATCAGCTGCATTGCAAAGGACCAAAACATGCAAAAAATAGGCTCACAGATGTTGCAAAAGCAGGGGAAAAAGTCAAGGAGGAAGACACAACTTAGGGGGCAAGATATGAGGGACATGGCATGGACACTTCACAAAACAACGAAAAAAAAAAATTTTTCCAAGGTCAGAGACATCAAAATGCAGGCAGGCCATAGACCAGCAAGTCCAGGCACACGCAGCAAAGCTTGCCAAAATTGATCCCCACTGAAGGCCCAAACAGAAAAGAAGGACCTACAAACACACTGGAACGGAGACTCCATCAAAGGAATTGCAATTGGAGGAGATAAAAAGGAAATTTGGGAAATCTAGTTACTCTAAGAAAATGGCCCGGGATTATATGAGGTGCAGTGCGAAGGACCAAAAGATGCAAAAATTAAGCTAAGAGATGTTGCAAGATCAGGGGAAATAGTCAAGGAGGAAGACACAACTTACGGGGCAAGATATGAGGGACATGGCATGAACAGTTAAACAAAAAAAAAAAAACAAGAAAAAATCTTTCCCAAAGTCAAAGCCATCAAAATGCAGGCAGGCCATACGCCAGCAAGTGCAGACACATGCAGCAAAGCTTGCCAAAATTGATCCCCACTGGAGGCCAAAACCGAAAAGAAGGACCTACAAACGCGGGGCTCCATGTGTGAGGGGCAGGGCTTCAGGCAGTGAGGGGCGGTGCTCTATGTGTGACGGAAGCGGCTCCATGTGTGTGGGGCAGGGCTCCAGCCAGTGATGGGCGGGGCTCCATGTGGGATGGGCAGGGCTCCATGAGTGAGGCAAGGGGTTCCATGCGTGAGGGGCGGGGTTCCGGGCTGTGAGGGGTGGGGATCCAGTCAGTGAGGGGTGGGGCTCTAGGCAGTGATTGCCGAGGCTCCATGTGTTAGGGTTAGGGCTGGAGCCAGAGAGGGTTAGGGCTCCATGTGTGAGGGAAAAGGCTCCATGTGTGTGGGGCAGGGCTCCATGCAGTGATGGGCGGGGCTCCATGTGGGATGGGCAGGGCTCCATGCAGTGAGGGATAGGGCTCCATATTTGAGGGGCGGGGCTTCAAATATGAAGGGCAAGGCCCCATGAGTGAAGGCCGGGGTTCCAGGCTTTCAGGGGTGGGGATCCAGTCAGTGAGGGGCGGGGCTCAGGGCAGTGATGGCCGGGGCTCTTTGTGTTAGTGGCAGGGCTCCAGCCAGAGAGGGGCAAGGCTCCATGTGTGAGGGAAAGGGCTCCATGTTTGTGGGGCAGGGCTCCAGCCAGTGATGGGCGGGGATCCATGAGGGATGGGCAGGGCTCCATGCAGTCAGGGGCAAGGCTCCATCTTTGAGGGGCGGGGCTCCAATTATGAAGGGCAAGGCCCCATGAGTGAGGCGCGGGGTTCCAGGCTTTCAGGGGTGGGGATCCAGTCAGTGCGGGGCGGGGCACTAGGCAGTCATGGCTGGGGCTCCCTGTGTGAGGGGCAGGGCTTCAGGCAGTGAGGGGCGGTGGATGGAGACAGCATCGGAAATATTGCATTAGGAAAAGTAAAAATGTAAATTTGGTAAATTTAGTGACTGTAAGAAAATGGCCCGGGATTATGTCAGGTGCAGTGCGAAGGACTAAATGATGCCAAAACAAAGCTCACAGATATTTCAAAAGCAGCGGAAAAAGTCAAGGAGGAAAACACAACTTAGGGGGCAAGATATGAGAGACATGGCATGAATATTTAAAACAAGAAAAAAGAAAAACAAGAAAAAATCGTTCCCAAAGTCAAAGCCTTCAAAACGCAGGCAGGCCATACGCCAGCAAGTGCAGGCACATGCAGCAAAGCTTGCAAAATCTGATCCCCACTGAAGGCCAAAGCAGAAAATAAGGGCCTACAAACAGGCTGGAACGGAGACACCATCAAAGGAATTGTAATTGGAGGAGAAAAAAAGAAAATTTGGGAAATTTAGTGACTGTAAGGAAATGGCCAGGGATAATATCAGGTGCAGTGCGAAGGACCAAAAGATGCAAAAACTAAGCTCACAGATGTTGCAAAAGCAGGGGAAAAAGTCAAGGAGGAAGACAAAACTTAGGTGGCAAGATATGAGGACATGGCATGGACACTTCAGAAATCAACCAAAAAATGAAAAAAATCTTTCCCCAAGTCAAAGCCACCAAAAGGCATGGCATGCCATCAAGGGCAGGGAAATGCACCAATGATTCTTCGATTCGTCCCCATTGAAATCACAAGATTTCTTTTCCCTTCCCGAAAGGAAATGAAATTTCCTTTCGGGAAGGGAAAAGGAATCTTGTGAATCCCAAAAGAAAGGCTTGCAAACACTCTGGAAAGGAGATAAGTTCAAATGAAATGCAATTGAAAAAGCAGAAAATCAGTAATTTTAATGTCTTCAAAAAATAGGCTGTGAGGAAATCAGCTGCATTGCAAAGGACCAAAAGATGCAAAAAATAGGCTCACAGATGTTGCAAAAGCAGGGGAAAAAGTCAAGGAGGAAGACACAACTTAGGGGGCAAGATATGAGAGACATGGCATGGACACTTCACAAAACAACGAAAAAAAAAATTTTTCCAAAGTCAAAGCCATCAAAATGCAGGCAGGCCATACACCAGCAAGTCCAGGCACATGCAGCAAAGCTTGCCAAAATTCATCCCTACTGAAGGCCCAAACAGAAAAGAAGGACCTACAAACACACTGGAACGGAGACTCCATCAAAGGAATTGCAATTGGAGGAGAAAAAAAGGAAATTTGGGAAATCTAGTTACTCTAAGAAAACGGCCCGGGATTATATGAGGTGCAGTGCGAAGGACCAAAAGATGCAAAAATTAAGCTAAGAGATGTTGCAAAATCAGGGGAAATAGTCAAGGAGGAAGACACAACTTACGGGGCAAGATATGAGGGACATGGCATGAACAGTTAAACAAAAAAAAAAAAAACAAGAAAAAATCTTTCCCAAAGTCAAAGCCATCAAAATGCAGGCAGGCCATACGCCAGCAAGTGCAGACACATGCAGCAAAGCTTTCCAAAATTGATCCCCACTGAAGGCCAAAACCGAAAAGAAGGACCTACAAACGCGGGGCTCCATGTGTGAGGGTCAGGGCTTCAGGCAGTGAGGGGCGGTGCTCTATGTGTGACGGAAGCGTCTCCATGTGTGTGGGGCAGGGCTCCAGCCAGTGATGGGCGGGGCTCCATGTGGGATGGGCAGGGCTCCATGAGTGAGGGAAGGGGTTCCATGCGTGAGGGGCGGGGTTCCGGGCTGTGAGGGGTGGGGATCCAGTCAGTGAGGGGTGGGGCTCTAGGCAGTGATTGCCGAGGCTCCATGTGTTAGGGTTAGGGCTGCAGCCAGAGAGGGGCAGGGCTCCATGTGTGAGGGAAAAGGCTCCATGTGTGTGGGGCAGGGCTCCATGCAGTGATGGGCGGGGCTCCATGTGGGATGGGCAGGGCTCCATGCAGTGAGGGATAGGGCTCCATATTTGAGGGGCGGGGCTTCAAATATGAAGGGCAAGGCCCCATGAGTGAAGGCCGGGGTTCCAGGCTTTCAGGGGTGGGGATCCAGTCAGTGAGGGGCGGGGCTCAGGGCAGTGATGGCCGGGGCTCTTTGTGTTAGTGGCAGGGCTCCAGCCAGAGAGGGGCAAGGCTCCATGTGTGAGGGAAAGGGCTCCATGTTTGTGGGGCAGGGCTCCAGCCAGTGATGGGCGGGGATCCATGAGGGATGGGCAGGGCTCCATGCAGTCAGGGGCAAGGCTCCATATTTGAGGGGCGGGGCTCCAATTATGAAGGGCAAGGCCCCATGAGTGAGGCGCGGGGTTCCAGGCTTTCAGGGGTGGGGATCCAGTCAGTGCGGGGCGGGGCACTAGGCAGTCATGGCTGGGGCTCCCTGTGTGAGGGGCAGGGCTTCAGGCAGTGAGGGGTGGTGGATGGAGACAGCATCGGAAATATTGCATTAGGAAAAGTAAAAATGTAAATTTGGTAAATTTATTGACTGTAAGAAAATGGCCCGGGATTATGTCAGGTGCAGTGCGAAGGACTAAATGATGCCAAAACAAAGCTCACAGATATTTCAAAAGCAGCGGAAAAAGTCAAGGAGGAAAACACAACTTAGGGGGCAAGATATGAGGGACATGGCATGAATATTTAAAACAAGAAAAAAGAAAAACAAGAAAAAATCGTTCCCAAAGTCAAAGCCTTAAAAATGTAGGCAGGCCATACGCCAGCAAGTGCAGGCACATGCAGCAAAGCTTGCCAAATCTGATCCCCACTGAAGGCCAAAACAGAAAAGAAGGGCCTACAAACAGGCTGGAGCGGAGACACCATCAAAGGAATTGTAATTGGAGGAGAAAAAAAGAAAATTTGGGAAATTTAGTGACTGTAAGAAAATGGCCCGGGATAATATCAGGTGCAGTGCGAAGGACCAAAAGATGCAAAAACTAAGCTCACAGATGTTGCAAAAGCAGGGGAAAAAGTCAAGGAGGAAGACACAACTTAGGTGGCAAGATATGAGGACATGGCATGGACACTTCAGAAATCAACCAAAAAATGAAAAAAATCTTTCCCCAAGTCAAAGCCACCAAAAGGCATGGCATGCCATCAAGGGCAGGGAAATGCACCAATGATTCTTCGATTCGTCCCCATTGAAATCACAAGATTTCTCTTCCCTTCCCGAAAGGAAATGAAATTTCCTTTCGGGAAGGGAAAAGGAATCTTGTGAATCCCAAAAGAAAGGCTTGCAAACACTCTGGAAAGGAGATAAGTTCAAATGAAATGCAATTGAAAAAAGCAGAAAATCAGTAATTTTAATGTCTTCAAAAAATAAGCTGTGAGGAAATCAGCTGCATTGCAAAGGACCAAAAGATGCAAAAAATAGGCTCACAGATGTTGCAAAAGCAGGGGAAAAAGTCAAGGAGGAAGACACAACTTAGGGGGCAAGATATGAGGGACATGGCATGGACACTTCACAAAACAACGAAAAAAAAAAAATTTTTCCAAAGTCAAAGCCATCAAAATGCAGGCAGGCCATACACCAGCAAGTCCAGGCACATGCAGCAAAGCTTGCCAAAATTCATCCCTACTGAAGGCCCAAACAGAAAAGAAGGACCTACAAACACACTGGAACGGAGACTCCATCAAAGGAATTGCAATTGGAGGAGAAAAAAAGGAAATTTGGGAAATCTAGTTACTCTAAGAAAATGGCCCGGGATTATATGAGGTGCAGTGCGAAGGACCAAAAGATGCAAAAATTAAGCTAAGAGATGTTGCAAAATCAGGGGAAATAGTCAAGGAGGAAGACACAACTTACGGGGCAAGATATGAGGGACATGGCATGAACAGTTAAACAAAAAACAAAAAACAAGAAAAAATCTTTCCCAAAGTCAAAGCCATCAAAATGCAGGCAGGCCATACGCCAGCAAGTGCAGACACATGCAGCAAAGCTTGCCAAAATTGATCCCCACTGAAGGCCAAAACCGAAAAGAAGGACCTACAAACGCGGGGCTCCATGTGTGAGGGTCAGGGCTTCAGGCAGTGAGGGGCGGTGCTCTATGTGTGACGGAAGCGGCTCCATGTGTGTGGGGCAGGGCTCCAGCCAGTGATGGGCGGGGCTCCATGTGGGATGGGCAGGGCTCCATGAGTGAGGGAAGGGGTTCCATGCGTGAGGGGCGGGGTTCCGGGCTGTGAGGGGTGGGGATCCAGTCAGTGAGGGGTGGGGCTCTAGGCAGTGATTGCCGAGGCTCCATGTGTTAGGGTTAGGGCTGCAGCCAGAGAGGGGCAGGGCTCCATGTGTGAGGGAAAAGGCTCCATGTGTGTGGGGCAGGGCTCCAGCCAGGGATGGGCAGGGCTCCATGTGGGATGGGCAGGGCTCCATGCAGTGAGGGATAGGGCTCCATATTTGAGGGGCGGGGCTTCAAATATGAAGGGCAAGGCCCCATGAGTGAAGGCCGGGGTTCCAGGCTTTCAGGGGTGGGGATCCAGTCAGTGAGGGGCGGGGCTCAGGGCAGTGATGGCCGGGGCTCTTTGTGTTAGTGGCAGGGCTCCAGCCAGAGAGGGGCAAGGCTCCATGTGTGAGGGAAAGGGCTCCATGTTTGTGGGGCAGGGCTCCAGCCAGTGATGGGCGGGGATCCATGAGGGATGGGCAGGGCTCCATGCAGTCAGGGGCAAGGCTCCATATTTGAGGGGCGGGGCTCCAATTATGAAGGGCAAGGCCCCATGAGTGAGGCGCGGGGTTCCAGGCTTTCAGGGGTGGGGATCCAGTCAGTGCGGGGCGGGGAACTAGGCAGTCATGGCTGGGGCTCCCTGTGTGAGGGGCAGGGCTTCAGGCAGTGAGGGGCGGTGGATGGAGACAGCATCGAAAATAGTGCATTAGGAAAAGTAAAAATGTAAATTTGGTAAATTTAGTGACTGTAAGAAAATGGCCGGGGATTACGTCAGGTGCAGTGCGAAGGACAAAATGATGCCAAAACAAAGCTCACAGATATTTCAAAAGCAGCGGAAAAAGTCAAGGAGGAAAACACAACTTAGGGGGCAATATAGGAGGGACATGGCATGGACACTTTAAAAAACAACGAAAAAAAAAATTTTTCCAAAGATAAACCCATCAAAATGCAGGCAGGCCATACACCAGCAAGTGCAGGCACATGCAGCAAAGCTTGCCAAATCTGATCCCCACTGAAGGCCAAAACAGAAAATAAGGGCCTACAAACAGGCTGGAGCGGAGACACCATCAAAGGAATTGTAATTGGAGGAGAAAAAAAGAAAATTTGGGAAATTTAGTGACTGTAAGAAAATGGCCCGGGATAATATCAGGTGCAGTGCGAAGGACCAAAAGATGCAAAAACGAAGCTCACAGATGTTGCAAAAGCAGGGGAAAAAGTCAAGGAGGAAGACACAACTTAGGTGGCAAGATATGAGGACATGGCATGGACACTTCAGAAATCAACCAAAAAATGAAAAAAATCTTTCCCCAAGTCAAAGCCACCAAAAGGCATGGCATGCCATCAAGGGCAGGGAAATGCACCAATGATTCTTCGATTCGTCCCCATTGAAATCACAAGATTTCTTTTCCCTTCCCGAAAGGAAATGAAATTTCCTTTCGGGAAGGGAAAAGGAATCTTGTGAATCCCAAAAGAAAGGCTTGCAAACACTCTGGAAAGGAGATAGGTTCAAATGAAATGCAATTGAAAAAAGCAGAAAATCAGTAATTTTAATGTCTTCAAAAAATAGGCTGTGAGGAAATCAGCTGCATTGCAAAGGACCAAAACATGCAAGAAATAGGCTCACAGATGTTGCAAAAGCAGGGGAAAAAGTCAAGGAGGAAGACACAACTTAGGGGGCAAGATATGAGGGACATGGCATGGACACTTCACAAAAGAACGAAAAAAAAAAATTTTTCCAAAGTCAAAGCCATCAAAATGCAGGCAGGCCATACACCAGCAAGTCCAGGCACATGCAGCAAAGCTTGCCAAAATTGATCCGCACTGAAGGCCCAAACAGAAAAGAAGGACCTACAAACACACTGGAACGGAGACTCCATCAAAGGAATTGCAATTGGAGGAGAAAAAAAGGAAATTTGGGAAATCTAGTTACTCTAAGAAAATGGCCCAGGATTATATGAGGTGCAGTGCGAAGGACCAAAAGATGCAAAAATTAAGCTAAGAGATGTTGCAAAATCAGGGGAAATAGTCAAGGAGGAAGACACAACTTACGGGGCAAGATGTGAGGGACATGGCATGAACATTTAAACAAAAAACAAAAAACAAGAAAAAATCTTTCCCAAAGTCAAAGCCATCAAAATGCAGGCAGGCCATACGCCAGCAAGTGCAGACACATGCAGCAAAGCTTGCCAAAATTGATCCCCACTGAAGGCCAAAACCGAAAAGAAGGACCTACAAACGCGGGGCTCCATGTGTGAGGGGCAGGGCTTCAGGCAGTGAGGGGCGGTGCTCTATGTGTGACGGAAGCGGCTCCATGTGTGTGGGGCAGGGCTCCAGCCAGTGATGGGCGGGGCTCCATGTGGGATGGGCAGGGCTCCATGAGTGAGGGAAGGGGTTCCATGCGTGAGGGGCGGGGTTCCGGGCTGTGAGGGGTGGGGATCCAGTCAGTGAGGGGTGGGGCTCTAGGCAGTGATTGCCGAGGCTCCATGTGTTAGGGTTAGGACTGCAGCCAGAGAGGGGCAGGGCTCCATGTGTGAGGGAAAAGGCTCCATGTGTGTGGGGCAGGGCTCCAGCCAGTGATGGGCGGGGCTCCATGTGGGATGGGCAGGGCTCCATGCAGTGAGGGATAGGGCTCCATATTTGAGGGGCGGGGCTTCAAATATGAAGGGCAAGGCCCCATGAGTGAAGGCCGGGGTTCCAGGCTTTCAGGGGTGGGGATCCAGTCAGTGCGGGGCGGGGCACTAGGCAGTCATGGCTGGGGCTCCCTGTGTGAGGGGCAGGGCTTCAGGCAGTGAGGGGCGGTGGATGGAGACAGCATCGGAAATAGTGCATTAGGAAAAGTAAAAATGTAAATTTGGTAAATTTAGTGACTGTAAGAAAATGGCCCGGGATTACGTCAGGTGCAGTGCGAAGGACTAAATGATGCCAAAACAAAGCTGACAGATATTTCAAAAGCAGCGGAAAAAGTCAAGGAGGAAAACACAACTTAGGGGGCAAGATATGAGGGACATGGCATGAATATTTAAAACAAGAAAAAAGAAAAACAAGAAAAAATCGTTCCCAAAGTCAAAGCCTTCAAAATGCAGGCAGGCCATACGCCAGCAAGTGCAGGCACATGCAGCAAAGCTTGCCAAATCTGATCCCCACTGAAGGCCAAAACAGAAAAGAAGGGCCTACAAACAGGCTGGAGCGGAGACACCATCAAAGGAATTGTAATTGGAGGAGAAAAAAAGAAAATTTGGGAAATTTAGTGACTGTAAGAAAATGGCCCGGGATAATATCAGGTGCAGTGCGAAGGACCAAAAGATGCAAAAACTAAGCTCACAGATGTTGCAAAAGCAGGGGAAAAAGTCAAGGAGGAAGACACAACTTAGGTGGCAAGATATGAGGACATGGCATGGACACTTCAGAAATCAACCAAAAAATGAAAAAAATCTTTCCCCAAGTCAAAGCCACCAAAAGGCATGGCATGCCATCAAGGGCAGGGAAATGCACCAATGATTCTTCGATTCGTCCCCATTGAAATCACAAGATTTCTCTTCCCTTCCCGAAAGGAAATGAAATTTCCTTTCGGGAAGGGAAAAGGAATCTTGTGAATCCCAAAAGAAAGGCTTGCAAACACTCTGGAAAGGAGATAAGTTCAAATGAAATGCAATTGAAAAAAGCAGAAAATCAGTAATTTTAATGTCTTCAAAAAATAGGCTGTGAGGAAATCAGCTGCATTGCAAAGGACCAAAAAGATGCAAAAAATAGGCTCACAGATGTTGCAAAAGCAGGGGAAAAAGTCAAGGAGGAAGACACAACTTAGGGGGCAAGATATGAGGGACATGGCATGGACACTTCACAAAACAACGAAAAAAAAAAAATTTTTCCAAAGTCAAAGCCATCAAAATGCAGGCAGGCCATACACCAGCAAGTCCAGGCACATGCAGCAAAGCTTGCCAAAATTCATCCCTACTGAAGGCCCAAACAGAAAAGAAGGACCTACAAACACACTGGAACGGAGACTCCATCAAAGGAATTGCAATTGGAGGAGAAAAAAAGGAAATTTGGGAAATCTAGTTACTCTAAGAAAATGGCCCGGGATTATATGAGGTGCAGTGCGAAGGACCAAAAGATGCAAAAATTAAGCTAAGAGATGTTGCAAAATCAGGGGAAATAGTCAAGGAGGAAGACACAACTTACGGGGCAAGATATGAGGGACATGGCATCAACAGTTAAACAAAAAAAAAAAAACAAGAAAAAATCTTTCCCAAAGTCAAAGCCATCAAAATGCAGGCAGGCCATACGCCAGCAAGTGCAGACACATGCAGCAAAGCTTGCCAAAATTGATCCCCACTGAAGGCCAAAACCGAAAAGAAGGACCTACAAAGGCGGGGCTCCATGTGTGAGGGGCAGGGCTTCAGGCAGTGAGGGGCGGTGCTCTATGTGTGACGGAAGCGGCTCCATGTGTGTGGGGCAGGGCTCCAGCCAGTGATGGGCGGGGCTCCATGTGGGATGGGCAGGGCTCCATGAGTGAGGGAAGGGGTTCCATGCGTGAGGGGCGGGGTTCCGGGCTGTGAGGGGTGGGGATCCAGTCAGTGAGGGGTGGGGCTCTAGGCAGTGATTGCCGAGGCTCCATGTGTTAGGGTTAGGGCTGCAGCCAGAGAGGGGCAGGGCTCCATGTGTGAGGGAAAAGGCTCCATGTGTGTGGGGCAGGGCTCCAGCCAGGGATGGGCAGGGCTCCATGTGGGATGGGCAGGGCTCCATGCAGTGAGGGATAGGGCTCCATATTTGAGGGGCGGGGCTTCAAATATGAAGGGCAAGGCCCCATGAGTGAAGGCCGGGGTTCCAGGCTTTCAGGGGTGGGGATCCAGTCAGTGAGGGGCGGGGCTCAGGGCAGTGATGGCCGGGGCTCTTTGTGTTAGTGGCAGGGCTCCAGCCAGAGAGGGGCAAGGCTCCATGTGTGAGGGAAAGGGCTCCATGTTTGTGGGGCAGGGCTCCAGCCAGTGATGGGCGGGGATCCATGAGGGATGGGCAGGGCTCCATGCAGTCAGGGGCAAGGCTCCATATTTGAGGGGCGGGGCTCCAATTATGAAGGGCAAGGCCCCATGAGTGAGGCGCGGGGTTCCAGGCTTTCAGGGGTGGGGATCCAGTCAGTGCGGGGCGGGGAACTAGGCAGTCATGGCTGGGGCTCCCTGTGTGAGGGGCAGGGCTTCAGGCAGTGAGGGGCGGTGGATGGAGACAGCATCGGAAATAGTGCATTAGGAAAAGTAAAAATGTAAATTTGGTAAATTTAGTGACTGTAAGAAAATGGCCGGGGATTACGTCAGGTGCAGTGCGAAGGACAAAATGATGCCAAAACAAAGCTCACAGATATTTCAAAAGCAGCGGAAAAAGTCAAGGAGGAAAACACAACTTAGGGGGCAAGATAGGAGGGACATGGCATGGACACTTTACAAAACAACGAAAAAAAAAATTTTTCCAAAGACAAACCCATCAAAATGCAGGCAGGCCATACGCCAGCAAGTGCAGGCACATGCAGCAAAGCTTGCCAAATCTGATCCCCACTGAAGGCCAAAACAGAAAATAAGGGCCTACAAACAGGCTGGAGCGGAGACACCATCAAAGGAATTGTAATTGGAGGAGAAAAAAAGAAAATTTGGGAAATTTAGTGACTGTAAGAAAATGGCCCGGGATAATATCAGGTGCAGTGCGAAGGACCAAAAGATGCAAAAACGAAGCTCACAGATGTTGCAAAAGCAGGGGAAAAAGTCAAGGAGGAAGACACAACTTAGGTGGCAAGATATGAGGACATGGCATGGACACTTCAGAAATCAACCAAAAAATGAAAAAAATCTTTCCCCAAGTCAAAGCCACCAAAAGGCATGGCATGCCATCAAGGGCAGGGAAATGCACCAATGATTCTTCGATTCGTCCCCATTGAAATCACAAGATTTCTCTTCCCTTCCCGAAAGGAAATGAAATTTCCTTTCGGGAAGGGAAAAGGAATCTTGTGAATCCCAAAAGAAAGGCTTGCAAACACTCTGGAAAGGAGATAAGTTCAAATGAAATGCAATTGAAAAAAGCAGAAATCAGTAATCTTAATGTCTTCAAAAAATAGGCTGTGAGGAAATCAGCTGCATTGCAAAGGACCAAAAGATGCAAAAAATAGGCTCACAGATGTTGCAAAAGCAGGGGAAAAAGTCAAGGAGGAAGACACAACTTAGGGGGCAAGATATGAGGGACAAGTCATGGACACTTCACAAAACAACGAAAAAAAAAATTTTTCCAAAGTCAAAGCCATCAAAATGCAGGCAGGCCATACAGCAGCAAGTCCAGGCACATGCATCAAAGCTTGCCAAAATTCATCCCCACTGAAGGCCCAAACAGAAAAGAAGGACCTACAAACACACTGGAACGGAGACTCCATCAAAGGAATTGCAATTGGAGGAGAAAAAAAGGAAATTTGGGAAATCTAGTTACTCTAAGAAAATGGCCCGGGATTATATGAGGTGCAGTGCGAAGGACCAAAAGATGCAAAAATTAAGCTAAGAGATGTTGCAAAAGCAGGGGAAATAGTCAAGGAGGAAGACACAACTTACGGGGCAAGATATGAGGGACATGGCATGAACAGTTAAACAAAAAACAAAAAACAAGAAAAAATCTTTCCCAAAGTCAAAGCCATCAAACTGCAGGCAGGCCATACGCCAGCAAGTGCAGACACATGCAGCAAAGCTTGCCAAAATTGATCCCCACTGAAGGCCAAAACCGAAAAGAAGGACCTACAAACGCGGGGCTCCATGTGTGAGGGGCAGGGCTTCAGGCAGTGAGGGGCGGTGCTCTATGTGTGACGGAAGCGGCTCCATGTGTGTGGGGCAGGGCTCCAGCCAGTGATGGGCGGGGCTCCATGTGGGATGGGCAGGGCTCCATGAGTGAGGGAAGGGGTTCCATGCGTGAGGGGCGGGGTTCCGGGCTGTGAGGGGTGGGGATCCAGTCAGTTGGGGGCGGGGCTCTAGGCAGTGATTGCCGAGGCTCCATGTGTTAGGGTTAGGGCTGCAGCCAGAGAGGGGCAGGGCTCCATGTGTGAGGGAAAAGGCTCCATGTGTGTGGGGCAGGGCTCCAGCCAGTGATGGGCGGGGCTCCATGTGGGATGGGCAGGGCTCCATGCAGTGAGGGATAGGGCTCCATATTTGAGGGGCGGGGCTTCAAATATGAAGGGCAAGGCCCCATGAGTGAAGGCCGGGGTTCCAGGCTTTCAGGGGTGGGGATCCAGTCAGTGCGGGGCGGGGCTCAGGGCAGTGATGGCCGGGGCTCTTTGTGTTAGTGGCAGGGCTCCAGCCAGAGAGGGGCAAGGCTCCATGTGTGAGGGAAAGGGCTCCATGTTTGTGGGGCAGGGCTCCAGCCAGTGATGGGCGGGGATCCATGAGGGATGGGCAGGGCTCCATGCAGTCAGGGGCAAGGCTCCATATTTGAGGGGCGGGGCTCCAATTATGAAGGGCAAGGCCCCATGAGTGAGGCGCGGGGTTCCAGGCTTTCAGGGGTGGGGATCCAGTCAGTGCGGGGCGGGGCACTAGGCAGTCATGGCTGGGGCTCCCTGTGTGAGGGGCAGGGCTTCAGGCAGTGAGGGGCGGTGGATGGAGACAGCATCGGAAATATTGCATTAGGAAAAGTAAAAATGTAAATTTGGTAAATTTAGTGACTGTAAGAAAATGGCCCGGGATTATGTCAGGTGCAGTGCGAAGGACTAAATGATGCCAAAACAAAGCTCACAGATATTTCAAAAGCAGCGGAAAAAGTCAAGGAGGAAAACACAACTTAGGGGCCAAGATATGACGGACATGGCATGAATATTTAAAACAAGAAAAAAGAAAAACAAGAAAACATCGTTCCCAAAGTCAAAGCCTTCAAAATGCAGGCAGGCCATACGCCAGCAAGTGCAGGCACATGCAGCAAAGCTTGCCAAATCTGATCCCCACTGAAGGCCAAAACAGAAAATAAGGGCCTACAAACAGGCTGGAGCGGAGACACCATCAAAGGAATTGTAATTGGAGGAGAAAAAAAGAAAATTTGGGAAATTTAGTGACTGTAAGAAAATGGCCCGGGATAATATCAGGTGCAGTGCGAAGGACCAAAAGATGCAAAAACGAAGCTCACAGATGTTGCAAAAGCAGGGGAAAAAGTCAAGGAGGAAGACACAACTTAGGTGGCAAGATATGAGGACATGGCATGGACACTTCAGAAATCAACCAAAAAATGAAAAAAATCTTTCCCCAAGTCAAAGCCACCAAAAGGCATGGCATGCCATCAAGGGCAGGGAAATGCACCAATGATTCTTCGATTCGTCCCCATTGAAATCACAAGATTTCTTTTCCCTTCCCGAAAGGAAATGAAATTTCCTTTCGGGAAGGGAAAAGGAATCTTGTGAATCCCAAAAGAAAGGCTTGCAAACACTCTGGAAAGGAGATAGGTTCAAATGAAAAGCAATTGAAAAAAGCAGAAAATCAGTAATTTTAATGTCTTCAAAAAATAGGCTGTGAGGAAATCAGCTGCATTGCAAAGGACCAAAACATGCAAAAAATAGGCTCACAGATGTTGCAAAAGCAGGGGAAAAAGTCAAGGAGGAAGACACAACTTAGGGGGCAAGATATGAGGGACATGGCATGGACACTTCACAAAAGAACCAAAAAAAATAAATTTTTCCAAAGTCAAAGCCATCAAAATGCAGGCAGGCCATACACCAGCAAGTCCAGGCACATGCAGCAAAGCTTGCCAAAATTGATCCCCACTGAAGGCCCAAACAGAAAAGAAGGACCTACAAACACACTGGAACGGAGACTCCATCAAAGGAATTGCAATTGGAGGAGAAAAAAAGGAAATTTGGGAAATCTAGTTACTCTAAGAAAATGGCCCAGGATTATATGAGGTGCAGTGCGAAGGACCAAAAGATGCAAAAATTAAGCTAAGAGATGTTGCAAAATCAGGGGAAATAGTCAAGGAGGAAGACACAACTTACGGGGCAAGATGTGAGGGACATGGCATGAACATTTAAACAAAAAACAAAAAACAAGAAAAAATCTTTCCCAAAGTCAAAGCCATCAAAATGCAGGCAGGCCATACGCCAGCAAGTGCAGACACATGCAGCAAAGCTTGCCAAAATTGATCCCCACTGAAGGCCAAAACCGAAAAGAAGGACCTACAAAGGCGGGGCTCCATGTGTGAGGGGCAGGGCTTCAGGCAGTGAGGGGCGGTGCTCTATGTGTGACGGAAGCGGCTCCATGTGTGTGGGGCAGGGCTCCAGCCAGTGATGGGCGGGGCTCCATGTGGGATGGGCAGGGCTCCATGAGTGAGGGAAGGGGTTCCATGCGTGAGGGGCGGGGTTCCGGGCTGTGAGGGGTGGGGATCCAGTCAGTGAGGGGTGGGGCTCTAGGCAGTGATTGCCGAGGCTCCATGTGTTAGGGTTAGGGCTGCAGCCAGAGAGGGGCAGGGCTCCATGTGTGAGGGAAAAGGCTCCATGTGTGTGGGGCAGGGCTCCAGCCAGTGATGGGCGGGGCTCCATGTGGGATGGGCAGGGCTCCATGCAGTGAGGGATAGGGCTCCATATTTGAGGGGCGGGGCTTCAAATATGAAGGGCAAGGCCCCATGAGTGAAGGCCGGGGTTCCAGGCTTTCAGGGGTGGGGATCCAGTCAGTGAGGGGCGGGGCTCAGGGCAGTGATGGCCGGGGCTCTTTGTGTTAGTGGCAGGGCTCCAGCCAGAGAGGGGCAAGGCTCCATGTGTGAGGGAAAGGGCTCCATGTTTGTGGGGCAGGGCTCCAGCCAGTGATGGGCGGGGATCCATGAGGGATGGGCAGGGCTCCATGCAGTCAGGGGCAAGGCTCCATATTTGAGGGGCGGGGCTCCAATTATGAAGGGCAAGGCCCATGAGTGAGGCGCGGGGTTCCAGGCTTTCAGGGGTGGGGATCCAGTCAGTGCGGGGCGGGGCACTAGGCAGTCATGGCTGGGGCTCCCTGTGTGAGGGGCAGGGCTTCAGGCAGTGAGGGGCGGTGGATGGAGACAGCATCGGAAATATTGCATTAGGAAAAGTAAAAATGTAAATTTGGTAAATTTAGTGACTGTAAGAAAATGGCTCGGGATTATGTCAGGTGCAGTGTGAAGGACTAAATGATGCCAAAACAAAGCTCACAGATATTTCAAAAGCAGCGGAAAAAGTCAAGGAGGAAAACACAACTTAGGGGGCAAGATATGAGGGACATGGCATGAATATTTAAAACAAGAAAAAAGAAAAACAAGAAAAAATCGTTCCCAAAGTCAAAGCCTTCAAAATGCAGGCAGGCCATACGCCAGCAAGTGCAGGCACATGCAGCAAAGCTTGCCAAAATTGATCCCCACTGAAGGCCCAAACAGAAAAGAAGGACCTACAAACACACTGGAACGGAGACTCCCTCAAAGAATTGCAATTGGAGGTGAAAAAAACAAAATTTGGGAAATTAAGTGACTGTAAGAAAATGGCCCGGGATAATATCAGGTGCAGTGCGAAGACCAAAAGATGCAAAAACTAAGCTCACAGATGTTGCAAAAGCAGGGGAAAAAGTCAAGGAGGAAGACACAACTTAGGTGGCAAGATATGAGGACATGGCATGGACATTTCAGAAATCAACCAAAAAATGAAAAAAATCTTTCCCCAAGTCAAAGCCACCAAAAGGCATGGCATGCCATCAAGGGCAGGGAAATGCACCAATGATTCTTCGATTCGTCCCCATTGAAGTCACAAGATATCTCTTCCCTTCCCGAAAGGAAATGAAATTTCCTTTCGGGAAGGGAAAAGGAATCTTGTGAATCCCAAAAGAAAGGCTTGCAAACACTCTGGAAAGGAGATAAGTTCAAATGAAATGCAATTGAAAAAAGCAGAAAATCAGTAATTTTAATGTCTTCAAAAAATAGGCTGTGAGGAAATCAGCTGCATTGCAAAGGACCAAAAGATGCAAAAAATAGGCTCACAGATGTTGCAAAAGCAGGGGAAAAAGTCAAGGAGGAAGACACAACTTAGGGGGCAAGATATGAGGGACATGGCATGGACACTTCACAAAACAACGAAAAAAAAATTTTTTTCCAAAGTCAAAGCCATCAAAATGCAGTCAGGCCATACGCCAGCAAGTCCAGGCACATGCAGCAAAGCTTGCCAAAATTCATCCCCACTGAAGGCCCAAACAGAAAAGAAGGACCTACAAACACACTGGAACGGAGACTCCATCAAAGGAATTGCAATTGGAGGAGAAAAAAAGGAAATTTGGGAAATCTAGTTACTCTAAGAAAATGGCCCGGGATTATATGAGGTGCAGTGCGAAGGACCAAAAGATGCAAAAATTAAGCTAAGAGATGTTGCAAAATCAGGGGAAATAGTCAAGGAGGAAGACACAACTTACGGGGCAAGATATGAGGGACATGGCATGAACAGTTAAACAAAAAAAAAAAAACAAGAAAAAATCTTTCCCAAAGTCAAAGCCATCAAAATGCAGGCAGGCCATACGCCAGCAAGTGCAGACACATGCAGCAAAGCTTGCCAAAATTGATCCCCACTGAAGGCCAAAACCGAAAAGAAGGACCTACAAACGCGGGGCTCCATGTGTGAGGGGCAGGGCTTCAGGCAGTGAGGGGCGGTGCTCTATGTGTGACGGAAGTGGCTCCATGTGTGTGGGGCAGGGCTCCAGCCAGTGATGGGCGGGGCTCCATGTGGGATGGGCAGGGCTCCATGAGTGAGGGAAGGGGTTCCATGCGTGAGGGGCGGGGTTCCGGGCTGTGAGGGGTGGGGATCCAGTCAGTGAGGGGTGGGGCTCTAGGCAGTGTGATTGCCGAGGCTCCATGTGTTAGGGTTAGGGCTGCAGCCAGAGAGGGGCAGGGCTCCATGTGTGAGGGAAAAGGCTCCATGTGTGTGGGGCAGGGCTCCAGCCAGTGATGGGCAGGGGCTCCATGTGGGATGGGCAGGGCTCCATGCAGTGAGGGATAGGGCTCCATATTTGAGGGGCGGGGCTTCAAATATGAAGGGCAAGGCCCCATGAGTGAAGGCCGGGGTTCCAGGCTTTCAGGGGTGGGGATCCAGTCAGTGAGGGGCGGGGCTCAGGGCAGTGATGGCCGGGGCTCTTTGTGTTAGTGGCAGGGCTCCAGCCAGAGAGGGGCAAGGCTCCATGTGTGAGGGGAAAGGGCTCCATGTTTGTGGGGCAGGGCTCCAGCCAGTGATGGGCGGGGATCCATGAGGGATGGGCAGGGCTCCATGCAGTCAGGGGCAAGGCTCCATCTTTGAGGGGCGGGGGCTCCCAATTATGAAGGGCAAGGCCCCATGAGTGAGGCGCGGGGTTCCAGGCTTTCAGGGGTGGGGATCCAGTCAGTGCGGGGCGGGGCACTAGGCAGTCATGGCTGGGGCTCCCTGTGTGAGGGGCAGGGCTTCAGGCAGTGAGGGGCGGTGGATGGAGACAGCATCGGAAATAGTGCATTAGGAAAAGTAAAAATGTAAATTTGGTAAATTTAGTGACTGTAAGAAAATGGCCCGGGATTACGTCAGGTGCAGTGCGAAGGACTAAATGATGCCAAAACAAAGCTCACAGATATTTCAAAAGCAGCGGAAAAAGTCAAGGAGGAAAACACAACTTAGGGGGCAAGATAGGAGGGACATGGCATGGACACTTTACAAAACAACGAAAAAAAAAAATTTTTCCAAAGACAAACCCATCAAAATGCAGGCAGGCCATACACCAGCAAGTGCAGGCACATGCAGCAAAGCTTGCCAAATCTGATCCCCACTGAAGGCCAAAACAGAAAATAAGGGCCTACAAACAGGCTGGAGCGGAGACACCATCAAAGGAATTGTAATTGGAGGAGAAAAAAAGAAAATTTGGGAAATTTAGTGACTGTAAGAAAATGGCCGGGGATAATATCAGGTGCAGTGCGAAGGACAAAAGATGCAAAAACTAAGCTCACAGATGTTGCAAAAGCAGGGGAAAAAGTCAAGGAGGAAGACACAACTTAGGTGGCAAGATATGAGGACATGGCATGGACACTTCAGAAATCAACCAAAAAATGAAAAAAATCTTTCCCAAGTCAAAGCCACCAAAAGGCATGGCATGCCATCAAGGGCAGGGAAATGCACCAATGATTCTTCGATTCGTCCCCATTGAAATCACAAGATTCCTTTTCCCTTCCCGAAAGGAAATGAAATTTCCTTTCGGGAAGGGAAAAGGAATCTTGTGAATCCCAAAAGAAAGGCTTGCAAACACTCTGGAAAGGAGATAAGTTCAAATGAAATGCAACTGAAAAAAGCAGAAAATCGGGAATTATAGTCTCTTCAAAAAATAGGCTGTGAGGAAATCAGCTGCATTGCAAAGGAACAAAAGGTGCCAAAACTAAGCTCACAGATGTTGCAAAAGCAGGGGAAAAAGTCAAGGAGGAAGACACAACTTAGGGGGCAAGATATGAGGGACATGGCATGGACACTTCACAAAACAACGAAAAAAAAAAATTTTTCCAAAGTCAGAGACATCAAAATGCAGGCAGGCCATACACCAGCAAGTGCAGGCACATGCAGCAAAGCTTGCCAAAATTGATCCCCACTGAAGGCCCAAACAGAAAAGAAGGACCTACAAACACACTGGAACGGAGACTCCATCAAAGGAATTGCAATTGGAGGAGAAAAAAAGGAAATTTGGGAAATCTAGTTACTCTAAGAAAATGGCCCGGGATTATATGAGGTGCAGTGCGAAGGACCAAAAGATGCAAAAATTAAGCTAAGAGATGTTGCAAAATCAGGGGAAATAGTCAAGGAGGAAGACACAACTTACGGGGGCAAGATATGAGGGACATGGCATGAACAGTTAAACAAAAAACAAAAAACAAGAAAAAATCTTTCCCAAAGTCAAAGCCATCAAAATGCAGGCAGGCCATACGCCAGCAAGTGCAGACACATGCAGCAAAGCTTGCCAAAATTGATCCCCACTGAAGGCCAAAACCGAAAAGAAGGACCTACAAACGCGGGGCTCCATGTGTGAGGGGCAGGGCTTCAGGCAGTGAGGGGCGGTGCTCTATGTGTGACGGAAGCAGCTCCATGTGTGTGGGGCAGGGCTCCAGCCAGTGATGGGCGGGGCTCCATGTGGGATGGGCAGGGCTCCATGAGTGAGGAAAGGGGTTCCATGCGTGAGGGGCGGGGTTCCGGGCTGTGAGGGGTGGGAATCCAGTCAGTGAGGGGTGGGGCTCTAGGCAGTGATTGCCGAGGCTCCATGTGTTAGGGTTAGGGCTGCAGCCAGAGAGGGGCAGGGCTCCATGTGTGAGGGAAAAGGCTCCATGTGTGTGGGGCAGGGCTCCAGCCAGTGATGGGCGGGGCTCCATGTGGGATGGGCAGGGCTCCATGCAGTGAGGGATAGGGCTCCATATTTGAGGGGCGGGGCTTCAAATATGAAGGGCAAGGCCCCATGAGTGAAGGCCAGGGTTCCAGGCTTTCAGGGGTGGGGATCCAGTCAGTGAGGGGCGGGGCTCAGGGCAGTGATGGCCGGGGCTCTTTGTGTTAGTGGCAGGGCTCCAGCCAGAGAGGGGCAAGGCTCCATGTGTGAGGGAAAGGGCTCCATGTTTGTGGGGCAGGGCTCCAGCCAGTGATGGGCAGGGATCCATGAGGGATGGGCAGGGCTCCATGCAGTCAGGGGCAAGGCTCCATATTTGAGGGGCGGGGCTCCAATTATGAAGGGCAAGGCCCCATGAGTGAGGCGCGGGCTTCCAGGCTTTGAAGGGTGGGGATCCAGTCAGTGCGGGGCGGGGCACTAGGCAGTCATGGCTGGGGCTCCCTGTGTGAGGGGCAGGGCTTCAGGCAGTGAGGGGCGGTGGATGGAGACAGCATCGGAAATATTGCATTAGGAAAAGTAAAAATGTAAATTTGGTCAATTTAGTGACTGTAAGAAAATGGCCCGGGATTACGTCAGGTGCAGTGCGAAGGACTAAATGATGCCAAAACAAAGCTCACAGATATTTCAAAAGCAGCGGAAAAAGTCAAGGAGGAAAACACAACTTAGGGGGCAAGATATGAGGGACATGGCATGAATATTTAAAGCAAGAAAAAAGAAAAACAAGAAAAAATCGTTCCCAAAGTCAAAGCCTTCAAAATGCAGGCAGGCCATACGCCACCAAGGGCAGGCACATGCAGCAAAGCTTGCCAAATCTGATCCCCACTGAAGGCCAAAACAGAAAATAAGGGCCTACAAACAGGCTGGAGCGGAGACACCATCAAAGGAATTGTAATTGGAGGAGAAAAAAAGAAAATTTGGGAAATTTAGTGACTGTAAGAAAATGGCCCGGGATAATATCAGGTGCAGTGCGAAGGACCAAAAGATGCAAAAACTAAGCTCACAGATGTTGCAAAAGCAGGGGAAAAAGTCAAGGAGGAAGACACAACTTAGGTGGCAAGATATGAGGACATGGCATGGACACTTCAGTAATCAACCAAAAAATGAAAAAAATCTTTCCCCAAGTCAAAGCCACCAAAAGGCATGGCATGCCATCAAGGGCAGGGAAATGCACCAATGATTCTTCGATTCGTCCCCATTGAAATCACAAGATTTCTCTTCCCTTCCCGAAAGGAAATGAAATTTCCTTTCGGGAAGGGAAAAGGAATCTTGTGAATCCCAAAAGAAAGGCTTGCAAACACTCTGGAAAGGAGATAAGTTCAAATGAAATGCAATTGAAAAAAGCAGAAAATCAGTAATTTTAATGTCTTCAAAAAATAGGCTGTGAGGAAATCAGCTGCATTGCAAAGGACCAAAACATGCAAAAAATAGGCTCACAGATGTTGCAAAAGCAGGGGAAAAAGTCAAGGAGGAAGACACAACTTAGGGGGCAAGATATGAGGGACATGGCATGGACACTTCACAAAACAACGAAAAAAAAAAATTTTTCCAAAGTCAAAGCCATCAAAATGCAGGCAGGCCATACAGCAGCAAGTCCAGGCACATGCATCAAAGCTTGCCAAAATTCATCCCCACTGAAGGCCCAAACAGAAAAGAAGGACCTACAAACACACTGGAACGGAGACTCCATCAAAGGAATTGCAATTGGAGGAGAAAAAAAGGAAATTTGGGAAATCTAGTTACTCTAAGAAAATGGCCCGGGATTATATGAGGTGCAGTGCGAAGGACCAAAAGATGCAAAAATTAAGCTAAGAGATGTTGCAAAAGCAGGGGAAATAGTCAAGGAGGAAGACACAACTTACGGGGCAAGATATGAGGGACATGGCATGAACAGTTAAACAAAAAACAAAAAACAAGAAAAAATCTTTCCCAAAGTCAAAGCCATCAAAATGCAGGCAGGCCATACGCCAGCAAGTGCAGACACATGCAGCAAAGCTTGCCAAAATTGATCCCCACTGAAGGCCAAAACCGAAAAGAAGGACCTACAAACGCGGGGCTCCATGTGTGAGGGGCAGGGCTTCAGGCAGTGAGGGGCGGTGCTCTATGTGTGACGGAAGCGGCTCCATGTGTGTGGGGCAGGGCTCCAGCCAGTGATGGGCGGGGCTCCATGTGGGATGGGCAGGGCTCCATGAGTGAGGGAAGGGGTTCCATGCGTGAGGGGCGGGGTTCCGGGCTGTGAGGGGTGGGGATCCAGTCAGTGAGGGGCGGGGCTCTAGGCAGTGATTGCCGAGGCTCCATGTGTTAGGGTTAGGGCTGCAGCCAGAGAGGGTTAGGGCTCCATGTGTGAGGGAAAAGGCTCCATGTGTGTGGGGCAGGGCTCCAGCCAGTGATGGGCGGGGCTCCATGTGGGATGGGCAGGGCTCCATGAGTGAGGGAAGGGGTTCCATGCGTGAGGGGCGGGGTTCCGGGCTGTGAGGGGTGGGGATCCAGTCAGTGAGGGGTGGGGCTCTAGGCAGTGATTGCCGAGGCTCCATGTGTTAGGGTTAGGGCTGCAGCCAGAGAGGGGAAGGGCTCCATGTGTGAGGGAAAAGGGTCCATGTGTGTGGGGCAGGGCTCCAGCCAGTGATGGGCCGGGCTCCATGTGGGATGGGCAGGGCTCCATGCAGTGAGGGATAGGGCTCCATATTTGAGGGGCGGGGCTTCAAATATGAAGGGCAAGGCCCCATGAGTGAAGGCCGGGCTTCCAGGCTTTCAGGGGTGGGGATCCAGTCAGTGAGGGGCAGGGCTCAGGGCAGTGATGGCCGGGGCTCTTTGTGTTAGTGGCAGGGCTCCAGCCAGAGAGGGGCAAGGCTCCATGTGTGAGGGAAAGGGCTCCATGTTTGTGGGGCAGGGCTCCAGCCAGTGATGGGCGGGGATCCATGAGGGATGGGCAGGGCTCCATGCAGTCAGGGGCAAGGCTCCATCTTTGAGGGGCGGGGCTCCAATTATGAAGGGCAAGGCCCCATGAGTGAGGCGCGGGGTTCCAGGCTTTCAGGGGTGGGGATCCAGTCAGTGCGGGGCGGGGCACTAGGCAGTCATGGCTGGGGCTCCCTGTGTGAGGGGCAGGGCTTCAGGCAGTGAGGGGCGGTGGATGGAGACAGCATCGGAAATATTGCATTAGGAAAAGTAAAAATGTAAATTTGGTAAATTTAGTGACTGTAAGAAAATGGCCCGGGATTACGTCAGGTGCAGTGCGAAGGACTAAATGATGCCAAAACAAAGCTCACAGATATTTCAAAAGCAGCGGAAAAAGTCAAGGAGGAAAACACAACTTAGGGGCCAAGATATGAGGGACATGGCATGAATATTTAAAACAAGAAAAAAGAAAAACAAGAAAACATCGTTCCCAAAGTCAAAGCCTTCAAAATGCAGGCAGGCCATACGCCAGCAAGTGCAGGCACATGCAGCAAAGCTTGCCAAATCTGATCCCCACTGAAGGCCAAAACAGAAAATAAGGGCCTACAAACAGGCTGGAGCGGAGACACCATCAAAGGAATTGTAATTGGAGGTGAAAAAAACAAAATTTGGGAAATTTAGTGACTGTAAGAAAATGGCCCGGGATAATATCAGGTGCAGTGCGAAGACCAAAAGATGCAAAAACTAAGCTCACAGATGTTGCAAAAGCAGGGGAAAAAGTCAAGGAGGAAGACACAACTTAGGTGGCAAGATATGAGGGACATGGCATGGACACATCAGAAATCAACCAAAAAATGAAAAAAATCTTTCCCCAAGTCAAAGCCACCAAAAGGCATGGCATGCCATCAAGGGCAGGGAAATGCACCAATGATTCTTCGATTCGTCCCCATTGAAATCACAAGATTTCTTTTCCCTTCCCGAAAGGAAATGAAATTTCCTTTCGGGAAGGGAAAAGGAATCTTGTGAATCCCAAAAGAAAGGCTTGCAAACACTCTGGAAAGGAGATAGGTTCAAATGAAAAGCAATTGAAAAAAGCAGAAAATCAGTAATTTTAATGTCCTCAAAAAATTGGCTGTGAGGAAATCAGCTGCATTGCAAAGGACCAAAAGATGCAAAAAATAGGCTCACAGATGTTGCAAAAGCAGGGGAAAAAGTCAAGGAGGAAGACACAACTTAGGGGGCAAGATATGAGGGACATGGCATGGACACTTCACAAAACAACGAAAAAAAAAAATTTTTCCAAAGTCAAAGCCATCAAAATGCAGGCAGGCCATACACCAGCAAGTCCAGGCACATGCAGCAAAGCTTGCCAAAATTGATCCCCACTGAAGGCCCAAACAGAAAAGAAGGACCTACAAACACACTGGAACGGAGACTCCATCAAAGGAATTGCAATTGGAGGAGAAAAAAAGGAAATTTGGGAAATCTAGTTACTCTAAGAAAATGGCCCAGGATTATATGAGGTGCAGTGCGAAGGACCAAAAGATGCAAAAATTAAGCTAAGAGATGTTGCAAAATCAGGGGAAATAGTCAAGGAGGAAGACACAACTTACGGGGCAAGATATGAGGGACATGGCATGAACAGTTAAACAAAAAACAAAAAACAAGAAAAAATCTTTCCCAAAGTCAAAGCCATCAAAATGCAGGCAGGCCATACGCCAGCAAGTGCAGACACATGCAGCAAAGCTTGCCAAAATTGATCCCCACTGAAGGCCAAAACCGAAAAGAAGGACCTACAAACGCGGGGCTCCATGTGTGAGGGGCAGGGCTTCAGGCAGTGAGGGGCGGTGCTCTATGTGTGACGGAAGCGGCTCCATGTGTGTGGGGCAGGGCTCCAGCCAGTGATGGGCGGGGCTCCATGTGGGATGGGCAGGGCTCCATGAGTGAGGGAAGGGGTTCCATGCGTGAGGGGCGGGGTTCCGGGCTGTGAGGGGTGGGGATCCAGTCAGTGAGGGGTGGGGCTCTAGGCAGTGATTGCCGAGGCTCCATGTGTTAGGGTTAGGGCTGCAGCCAGAGAGGGGCAGGGCTCCATGTGTGAGGGAAAAGGCTCCATGTGTGTGGGGCAGGGCTCCATGCAGTGATGGGCGGGGCTCCATGTGGGATGGGCAGGGCTCCATGCAGTGAGGGATAGGGCTCCATATTTGAGGGGCGGGGCTTCAAATATGAAGGGCAAGGCCCCATGAGTGAAGGCCGGGGTTCCAGGCTTTCAGGGGTGGGGATCCAGTCAGTGAGGGGCGGGGCTCAGGGCAGTGATGGCCGGGGCTCTTTGTGTTAGTGGCAGGGCTCCAGCCAGAGAGGGGCAAGGCTCCATGTGTGAGGGAAAGGGCTCCATGTTTGTGGGGCAGGGCTCCAGCCAGTGATGGGCGGGGATCCATGAGGGATGGGCAGGGCTCCATGCAGTCAGGGGCAAGGCTCCATCTTTGAGGGGCGGGGCTCCAATTATGAAGGGCAAGGCCCCATGAGTGAGGCGCGGGGGTTCCAGGCTTTCAGGGGTGGGGATCCAGTCAGTGCGGGGCGGGGCACTAGGCAGTCATGGCTGGGGCTCCCTGTGTGAGGGGCAGGGCTTCAGGCAGTGAGGGGCGGTGGATGGAGACAGCATCGGAAATATTGCATTAGGAAAAGTAAAAATGTAAATTTGGTAAATTTAGTGACTGTAAGAAAATGGCTCGGGATTATGTCAGGTGCAGTGCGAAGGACTAAATGATGCCAAAACAAAGCTCACAGATATTTCAAAAGCAGCGGAAAAAGTCAAGGAGGAAAACACAACTTAGGGGGCAAGATATGAGGGACATGGCATGAATATTTAAAACAAGAAAAAAGAAAAACAAGAAAAAATCGTTCCCAAAGTCAAAGCCTTCAAAATGCAGGCAGGCCATACGCCAGCAAGTGCAGGCACATGCAGCAAAGCTTGCCAAAATTGATCCCCACTGAAGGCCCAAACAGAAAAGAAGGACCTACAAACACACTGGAACGGAGACTCCATCAAAGGAATTGCAATTGGAGGTGAAAAAAACAAAATTTGGGAAATTTAGTGACTGTAAGAAAATGGCCCGGGATAATATCAGGTGCAGTGCGAAGACCAAAAGATGCAAAAACTAAGCTCACAGATGTTGCAAAAGCAGGGGAAAAAGTCAAGGAGGAAGACACAACTTAGGTGGCAAGATATGAGGACATGGCACGGACACTTCAGAAATCAACCAAAAAATGAAAAAAATCTTTCCCCAAGTCAAAGCCACCAAAAGGCATGGCATGCCATCAAGGGCAGGGAAATGCACCAATGATTCTTCGATTCGTCCCCATTGAAATCACAAGATTTCTTTTCCCTTCCCGAAAGGAAATGAAATTTCCTTTCGGGAAGGGAAAAGGAATCTTGTGAATCCCAAAAGAAAGGCTTGCAAACACTCTGGAAAGGAGATAAGTTCAAATGAAAAGCAATTGAAAAAAGCAGAAAATCAGTAATTTTATGTCTTCAAAAAATAGGCTGTGAGGAAATCAGCTGCATTGCAAAGGACCAAAAGATGCAAAAAATAGGCTCACAGATGTTGCAAAAGCAGGGGAAAAAGTCAACGAGGAAGACACATCTTAGGTGGCAAGATATGAGGGACATGGCATGGACACTTCACAAAACAACGAAAAAAAAAAAATTTTTCCAAAGTCAAAGCCATCAAAATGCAGGCAGGCCATACACCAGCAAGTCCAGGCACATGCAGCAAAGCTTGCCAAAATTGATCCCCACTGAAGGCCCAAACAGAAAAGAAGGACCTACAAACACACTGGAACGGAGACTCCATCAAAGGAATTGCAATTGGAGGAGAAAAAAAGGAAATTTGGGAAATCTAGTTACTCTAAGAAAATGGCCCGGGATTATATGAGGTGCAGTGCGAAGGACCAAAAGATGCAAAAATTAAGCTAAGAGATGTTGCAAAATCAGGGGAAATAGTCAAGGAGGAAGACACAACTTACGGGGCAAGATATGAGGGACATGGCATGAACAGTTAAACAAAAAACAAAAAACAACAAAAAATCTTTCCCAAAGTCAAAGCCATCAAAATGCAGGCAGGCCATACGCCAGCAAGTGCAGACACATGCAGCAAAGCTTGCCAAAATTGATCCCCACTGAAGGCCAAAACCGAAAAGAAGGACCTACAAACGCGGGGCTCCATGTGTGAGGGGCAGGGCTTCAGGCAGTGAGGGGCGGTGCTCTATGTGTGACGGAAGCGGCTCCATGTATGTGGGGCAGGGCTCCAGCCAGTGATGGGCGGGGCTCCATGTGGGATGGGCAGGGCTCCATGAGTGAGGGAAGGGGTTCCATGCGTGAGGGGCGGGGTTCCGGGCTGTGAGGGGTGGGGATCCAGTCAGTGAGGGGTGGGGCTCTAGGCAGTGATTGCCGAGGCTCCATGTGTTAGGGTTAGGGCTGCAGCCAGAGAGGGGCAGGGCTCCATGTGTGAGGGAAAAGGCTCCATGTGTGTGGGGCAGGGCTCCATGCAGTGATGGGCGGGGCTCCATGTGGGATGGGCAGGGCTCCATGCAGTGAGGGATAGGGCTCCATATTTGAGGGGCGGGGCTTCAAATATGAAGGGCAAGGCCCCATGAGTGAAGGCCGGGGTTCCAGGCTTTCAGGGGTGGGGATCCAGTCAGTGAGGGGCGGGGCTCAGGGCAGTGATGGCCGGGGCTCTTTGTGTTAGTGGCAGGGCTCCAGCCAGAGAGGGGCAAGGCTCCATGTGTGAGGGAAAGGGCTCCATGTTTGTGGGGCAGGGCTCCAGCCAGTGATGGGCGGGGATCCATGAGGGATGGGCAGGGCTCCATGCAGTCAGGGGCAAGGCTCCATCTTTGAGGGGCGGGGCTCCAATTATGAAGGGCAAGGCCCCATGAGTGAGGCGCGGGGTTCCAGGCTTTCAGGGGTGGGGATCCAGTCAGTGCGGGGCGGGGGCACTAGGCAGTCATGGCTGGGGCTCCCTGTGTGAGGGGCAGGGCTTCAGGCAGTGAGGGGCGGTGGATGGAGACAGCATCGGAAATATTGCATTAGGAAAAGTAAAAATGTAAATTTGGTAAATTTAGTGACTGTAAGAAAATGGCTCGGGATTATGTCAGGTGCAGTGCGAAGGACTAAATGATGCCAAAACAAAGCTCACAGATATTTCAAAAGCAGCGGAAAAAGTCAAGGAGGAAAACACAACTTAGGGGGCAAGATATGAGGGACATGGCATGAATATTTAAAACAAGAAAAAAGAAAAACAAGAAAAAATCGTTCCCAAAGTCAAAGCCTTCAAAATGCAGGCAGGCCATACGCCAGCAAGTGCAGGCACATGCAGCAAAGCTTGCCAAAATTGATCCCCACTGAAGGCCCAAACAGAAAAGAAGGACCTACAAACACACTGGAACGGAGACTCCATCAAAGGAATTGCAATTGGAGGTGAAAATACAAAATTTGGGAAATTTAGTGACTGTAAGAAAATGGCCCGGGATAATATCAGGTGCAGTGCGAAGACCAAAAGATGCAAAAACTAAGCTCACAGATGTTGCAAAAGCAGGGGAAAAAGTCAAGGAGGAAGACACAACTTAGGTGGCAAGATATGAGGACATGGCACGGACACTTCAGAAATCAACCAAAAAATGAAAAAAATCTTTCCCCAAGTCAAAGCCACCAAAAGGCATGGCATGCCATCAAGGGCAGGGAAATGCACCAATGATTCTTCGATTCGTCCCCATTGAAATCACAAGATTTCTTTTCCCTTCCCGAAAGGAAATGAAATTTCCTTTCGGGAAGGGAAAAGGAATCTTGTGAATCCCAAAAGAAAGGCTTGCAAACACTCTGGAAAGGAGATAAGTTCAAATGAAAAGCAATTGAAAAAAGCAGAAAATCAGTAATTTTAATGTCTTCAAAAAATAGGCTGTGAGGAAATCAGCTGCATTGCAAAGGACCAAAAGATGCAAAAAATAGGCTCACAGATGTTGCAAAAGCAGGGGAAAAAGTCAACGAGGAAGACACATCTTAGGTGGCAAGATATGAGGGACATGGCATGGACACTTCACAAAACAACGAAAAAAAAAAAAATTTTTCCAAAGTCAAAGCCATCAAAATGCAGGCAGGCCATACACCAGCAAGTCCAGGCACATGCAGCAAAGCTTGCCAAAATTGATCCCCACTGAAGGCCCAAACAGAAAAGAAGGACCTACAAACACACTGGAACGGAGACTCCATCAAAGGAATTGCAATTGGAGGAGAAAAAAAGGAAATTTGGGAAATCTAGTTACTCTAAGAAAATGGCCCGGGATTATATGAGGTGCAGTGCGAAGGACCAAAAGATGCAAAAATTAAGCTAAGAGATGTTGCAAAATCAGGGGAAATAGTCAAGGAGGAAGACACAACTTACGGGGCAAGATATGAGGGACATGGCATGAACAGTTAAACAAAAAACAAAAAACAACAAAAAATCTTTCCCAAAGTCAAAGCCATCAAAATGCAGGCAGGCCATACGCCAGCAAGTGCAGACACATGCAGCAAAGCTTGCCAAAATTGATCCCCACTGAAGGCCAAAACCGAAAAGAAGGACCTACAAACGCGGGGCTCCATGTGTGAGGGGCAGGGCTTCAGGCAGTGAGGGGCGGTGCTCTATGTGTGACGGAAGCGGCTCCATGTGTGTGGGGCAGGGCTCCAGCCAGTGATGGGCGGGGCTCCATGTGGGATGGGCAGGGCTCCATGAGTGAGGGAAGGGGTTCCATGCGTGAGGGGCGGGGTTCCGGGCTGTGAGGGGTGGGGATCCAGTCAGTGAGGGGTGGGGCTCTAGGCAGTGATTGCCGAGGCTCCATGTGTTAGGGTTAGGGCTGCAGCCAGAGAGGGGCAGGGCTCCATGTGTGAGGGAAAAGGCTCCATGTGTGTGGGGCAGGGCTCCAGCCAGTGATGGGCGGGGCTCCATGTGGGATGGGCAGGGCTCCATGCAGTGAGGGATAGGGCTCCATATTTGAGGGGCGGGGCTTCAAATATGAAGGGCAAGGCCCCATGAGTGAAGGCCGGGGTTCCAGGCTTTCAGGGGTGGGGATCCAGTCAGTGAGGGGCGGGGCTCAGGGCAGTGATGGCCGGGGCTCTTTGTGTTAGTGGCAGGGCTCCAGCCAGAGAGGGGCAAGGCTCCATGTGTGAGGGAAAGGGCTCCATGTTTGTGGGGCAGGGCTCCAGCCAGTGATGGGCGGGGATCCATGAGGGATGGGCAGGGCTCCATGCAGTCAGGGGCAAGGCTCCATATTTGAGGGGCGGGGCTCCAATTATGAAGGGCAAGGCCCCATGAGTGAGGCGCGGGGTTCCAGGCTTTCAGGGGTGGGGATCCAGTCAGTGCGGGGCGGGGCACTAGGCAGTCATGGATGGGGCTCCCTGTGTGAGGGGCAGGGCTTCAGGCAGTGAGGGGCGGTGGATGGAGACAGCATCGGAAATATTGCATTAGGAAAAGTAAAAATGTAAATTTGGTAAATTTAGTGACTGTAAGAAAATGGCCCAGGATTATGTCAGGTGCAGTGCGAAGGACTAAATGATGCCAAAACAAAGCTCACAGATATTTCAAAAGCAGCGGAAAAAGTCAAGGAGGAAAACACAACTTAGGGGGCAAGATATGAGGGACATGGCATGAATATTTAAAACAAGAAAAAAGAAAAACAAGAAAACATCGTTCCCAAAGTCAAAGCCTTCAAAATGCAGGCAGGCCATACGCCAGCAAGTGCAGGCACATGCAGCAAAGCTTGCCAAATCTGATCCCCACTGAAGGCCAAAACAGAAAATAAGGGCCTACAAACAGGCTGGAGCGGAGACACCATCAAAGGAATTGTAATTGGAGGAGAAAAAAAGAAAATTTGGGAAATTTAGTGACTGTAAGAAAATGGCCCGGGATAATATCAGGTGCAGTGCGAAGGACCAAAAGATGCAAAAACTAAGCTCACAGATGTTGCAAAAGCAGGGGAAAAAGTCAAGGAGGAAGACACAACTTAGGTGGCAAGATATGAGGACATGGCATGGACACATCAGAAATCAACCAAAAAATGAAAAAAATCTTTCCCCAAGTCAAAGCCACCAAAAGGCATGGCATGCCATCAAGGGCAGGGAAATGCACCAATGATTCTTCGATTCGTCCCCATTGAAATCACAAGATTTCTTTTCCCTTCCCGAAAGGAAATGAAATTTCCTTTCGGGAAGGGAAAAGGTATCTTGTGAATCCCAAAAGAAAGGCTTGCAAACACTCTGGAAAGGAGATAAGTTCAAATGAAATGCAATTGAAAAAAGCAGAAAATCAGTAATTTTAATGTCTTCAAAAAATAGGCTGTGAGGAAATAAGCTGCATTGCAAAGGAACAAAACATGCAAGAAATAGGCTCACAGATGTTGCAAAAGCAGGGGAAAAAGTCAAGGAGGAAGACACAACTTAGGGGGCAAGATATGAGGGACATGGCATGGACACTTCACAAAACAACGAAAAAAAAAAATTTTTCCAAAGTCAAAGCCATCAAAATGCAGGCAGGCCATACACCAGCAAGTCCAGGCACATGCAGCAAATCTTGCCAAAATTCATAACCACTGAAGGCCCAAACAGAAAAGAAGGACCTACAAACACACTGGAACGGAGACTCCATCAAAGGAATTGCAATTGGAGGAGAAAAAAAGGAAATTTGGGAAATCTAGTTACTCTAAGAAAATGGCCCAGGATTATATGAGGTGCAGTGCGAAGGACCAAAAGATGCAAAAATTAAGCTACGAGATGTTGCAAAATCAGGGGAAATAGTCAAGGAGGAAGACACAACTTACGGGGCAAGATATGAGGGACATGGCATGAACAGTTAAACACAAAACAAAAAACAAAAAACAAGAAAAAATCTTTCCCAAAGTCAAAGCCATCAAAATGCAGGCAGGCCATACGCCAGCAAGTGCAGACACATGCAGCAAAGCTTGCCAAAATTGATCCCCACTGAAGGCCAAAACCGAAAAGAAGGACCTACAAACGCGGGGCTCCATGTGTGAGGGTCAGGGCTTCAGGCAGTGAGGGGCGGTGCTCTATGTGTGACGGAAGCGGCTCCATGTGTGTGGGGCAGGGCTCCAGCCAGTGATGGGCGGGGCTCCATGTGGGATGGGCAGGGCTCCATGAGTGAGGGAAGGGGTTCCATGCGTGAGGGGCGGGGTTCCAGGCTGTGAGGGGTGGGGATCCAGTCAGTGAGGGGTGGGGCTCTAGGCAGTGATTGCCGAGGCTCCATGTGTTAGGGTTAGGGCTGGAGCCAGAGAGGGGCAGGGCTCCATGTGTGAGGGAAAAGGCTCCATGTGTGTGGGGCAGGGCTCCAGCCAGTGATGGGCGGGGCTCCATGTGGGATGGGCAGGGCTCCATGCAGTGAGGGATAGGGCTCCATATTTGAGGGGCGGGGCTTCAAATATGAAGGGCAAGGCCCCATGAGTGAAGGCCGGGGTTCCAGGCTTTCAGGGGTGGGGATCCAGTCAGTGAGGGGCGGGGCTCAGGGCAGTGATGGCCGGGGCTCTTTGTGTTAGTGGCAGGGCTCCAGCCAGAGAGGGGCAAGGCTCCATGTGTGAGGGAAAGGGCTCCATGTTTGTGGGGCAGGGCTCCAGCCAGTGATGGGCGGGGATCCATGAGGGATGGGCAGGGCTCCATGCAGTCAGGGGCAAGGCTCCATATTTGAGGGGCGGGGCTCCAATTATGAAGGGCAAGGCCCCATGAGTGAGGCGCGGGGTTCCAGGCTTTCAGGGGTGGGGATCCAGTCAGTGCGGGGCGGGGCACTAGGCAGTCATGGCTGGGGCTCCCTGTGTGAGGGGCAGGGCTTCAGGCAGTGAGGGGCGGTGGATGGAGACAGCATCGGAAATATTGCATTAGGAAAAGTAAAAATGTAAATTAAGTAAATGTAGTGACTGTAAGAAAATGGCCCGGGATTATGTCAGGTGCAGTGCGAAGGACTAAATGATGCCAAAACAAAGCTCACAGATATTTCAAAAGCAGCGGAAAAAGTCAAGGAGGAAAACACAACTTAGGGGCCAAGATATGAGGGACATGGCATGAATATTTAAAACAAGAAAAAAGAAAAACAAGAAAACATCGTTCCCAAAGTCAAAGCCTTCAAAATGCAGGCAGGCCATACGCCAGCAAGTGCAGGCACATGCAGCAAAGCTTGCCAAATCTGATCCCCACTGAAGGCCAAAACAGAAAATAAGGGCCTACAAACAGGCTGGAGCGGAGACACCATCAAAGGAATTGTAATTGGAGGAGAAAAAAAAGAAAATTTGGGAAATTTAGTGACTGTAAGAAAATGGCCCGGGATAATATCAGGTGCAGTGCGAAGGACCAAAAGATGCCAAAACTAAGCTCACAGATGTTGCAAAAGCAGGGGAAAAAGTCAAGGAGGAAGACACAACTTAGGTGGCAAGATATGAGGACATGGCATGGACACATCAGAAATCAACCAAAAAATGAAAAAATCTTTCCCCAAGTCAAAGCCACCAAAAGGCATGGCATGCCATCAAGGGCAGGGAAATGCACCAATGATTCTTCGATTCGTCCCCATTGAAATCACAAGATTTCTTTTCCCTTCCCGAAAGGAAATGAAATTTCCTTTCGGGAAGGGAAAAGGTATCTTGTGAATCCCAAAAGAAAGGCTTGCAAACACTCTGGAAAGGAGATAAGTTCAAATGAAATGCAATTGAAAAAAGCAGAAAATCAGTAATTTTAATGTCTTCAAAAAATAGGCTGTGAGGAAATAAGCTGCATTGCAAAGGACCAAAACATGCAAGAAATAGGCTCACAGATGTTGCAAAAGCAGGGGAAAAAGTCAAGGAGGAAGACACAACTTAGGGGGCAAGATATGAGGGACATGGCATGGACACTTCACTAAACAATGAAAAAAAAAAATTTTTCCAAAGTCAAAGCCATCAAAATGCAGGCAGGCCATACACCAGCAAGTCCAGGCACATGCAGCAAAGCTTGCCAAAATTCATAACCACTGAAGGCCCAAACAGAAAAGAAGGACCTACAAACACACTGGAACGGAGACTCCATCAAAGGAATTGCAATTGGAGGAGAAAAAAAGGAAATTTGGGAAATCTAGTTACTCTAAGAAAATGGCCCAGGATTATATGAGGTGCAGTGCGAAGGACCAAAAGATGCAAAAATTAAGCTCACAGATGTTGCAAAATCAGGGGAAATAGTCAAGGAGGAAGACACAACTTACGGGGCAAGATATGAGGGACATGGCATGAACAGTTAAACAAAAAAACAAAAAACAAAAAACAAGAAAAAATCTTTCCCAAAGTCAAAGCCATCAAAATGCAGGCAGGCCATACGCCAGCAAGTGCAGACACATGCAGCAAAGCTTGCCAAAATTGATCCCCACTGAAGGCCAAAACCGAAAAGAAGGACCTACAAACGCGGGGCTCCATGTGTGAGGGGCAGGGCTTCAGGCAGTGAGGGGCGGTGCTCTATGTGTGACGGAAGCGGCTCCATGTGTGTGGGGCAGGGCTCCAGCCAGTGATGGGCGGGGCTCCATGTGGGATGGGCAGGGCTCCATGAGTGAGGGAAGGGGTTCCATGCGTGAGGGGCGGGGGTTCCGGGCTGTGAGGGGTGGGGATCCAGTCAGTGAGGGGTGGGGCTCTAGGCAGTGATTGCCGAGGCTCCATGTGTTAGGGTTAGGGCTGCAGCCAGAGAGGGGCAGGGCTCCATGTGTGAGGGAAAAGGCTCCATGTGTGTGGGGCAGGGCTCCAGCCAGTGATGGGCGGGGCTCCATGTGGGGATGGGCAGGGCTCCATGCAGTGAGGGATAGGGCTCCATATTTGAGGGGCGGGGCTTCAAATATGAAGGGCAAGGCCCCATGAGTGAAGGCCGGGGTTCCAGGCTTTCAGGGGTGGGGATCCAGTCAGTGAGGGGCAGGGCTCAGGGCAGTGATGGCCGGGGCTCTTTGTGTTAGTGGCAGGGCTCCAGCCAGAGAGGGGCAAGGCTCCATGTGTGAGGGAAAGGGCTCCATGTTTGTGGGGCAGGGCTCCAGCCAGTGATGGGCGGGGATCCATGAGGGATGGGCAGGGCTCCATGCAGTCAGGGGCAAGGCTCCATATTTGAGGGGCGGGGCTCCAATTATGAAGGGCAAGGCCCCATGAGTGAGGCGCGGGGTTCCAGGCTTTCAGGGGTGGGGATCCAGTCAGTGCGGGGCGGGGCACTAGGCAGTCATGGCTGGGGCTCCCTGTGTGAGGGGCAGGGCTTCAGGCAGTGAGGGATAGGGCTCCATATTTGAGGGGCGGGGCTTCAAATATGAAGGGCAAGGCCCCATGAGTGAAGGCCGGGGTTCCAGGCTTTCAGGGGTGGGGATCCAGTCAGTGAGGGGCGGGGCTCAGGGCAGTGATGGCCGGGGCTCTTTGTGTTAGTGGCAGGGCTCCAGCCAGAGAGGGGCAAGGCTCCATGTGTGAGGGAAAGGGCTCCATGTTTGTGGGGCAGGGCTCCAGCCAGTGATGGGCGGGGATCCATGAGGGATGGGCAGGGCTCCATGCAGTCAGTGGCAAGGCTCCATATTTGAGGGGCGGGGCTCCAATTATGAAGGGCAAGGCCCCATGAGTGAGGCGCGGGGTTCCAGGCTTTCAGGGGTGGGGATCCAGTCAGTGCGGGGCGGGGCACTAGGCAGTCATGGCTGGGGCTCCCTGTGTGAGGGGCAGGGCTTCAGGCAGTGAGGGGCGGTGGATGGAGACAGCATCGGAAATATTGCATTAGGAAAAGTAAAAATGTAAATTAAGTAAATGTAGTGACTGTAAGAAAATGGCCCGGGATTATGTCAGGTGCAGTGCGAAGGACTAAATGATGCCAAAACAAAGCTCACAGATATTTCAAAAGCAGCGGAAAAAGTCAAGGAGGAAAACACAACTTAGGGGCCAAGATATGAGGGACATGGCATGAATATTTAAAACAAGAAAAAAGAAAAACAAGAAAACATCGTTCCCAAAGTCAAAGCCTTCAAAATGCAGGCAGGCCATACGCCAGCAAGTGCAGGCACATGCAGCAAAGCTTGCCAAATCTGATCCCCACTGAAGGCCAAAACAGAAAATAAGGGCCTACAAACAGGCTGGAGCGGAGACACCATCAAAGGAATTGTAATTGGAGGAGAAAAAAAGAAAATTTGGGAAATTTAGTGACTGTAAGAAAATGGCCCGGGATAATATCAGGTGCAGTGCGAAGGACCAAAAGATGCAAAAACTAAGCTCACAGATGTTGCAAAAGCAGGGGAAAAAGTCAAGGAGGAAGACACAACTTAGGTGGCAAGATATGAGGACATGGCATGGACACTTCAGAAATCAACCAAAAAATGAAAAAAATCTTTCCCCAAGTCAAAGCCACCAAAAGGCATGGCATGCCATCAAGGGCAGGGAAATGCACCAATGATTCTTCGATTCGTCCCCATTGAAATCACAAGATTTCTTTTCCCTTCCCGAAAGGAAATGAAATTTCCTTTCGGGAAGGGAAAAGGAATCTTGTGAATCCCAAAAGAAAGGCTTGCAAACACTCTGGAAAGGAGATAAGTTCAAATGAAATGCAATTGAAAAAAGCAGAAAATCAGTAATTTTAATGTCTTCAAAAAATAGGCTGTGAGGAAATAAGCTGCATTGCAAAGGACCAAAACATGCAAGAAATAGGCTCACAGATGTTGCAAAAGCAGGGGAAAAAGTCAAGGAGGAAGACACAACTTAGGGGGCAAGATATGAGGGACATGGCATGGACACTTCACAAAACAACGAAAAAAAAAAAATTTTTCCAAAGTCAAAGCCATCCAAATGCAGGCAGGCCATACACCAGCAAGTCCAGGCACATGCAGCAAAGCTTGCCAAAATTCATCCCCACTGAAGGCCCAAACAGAAAAGAAGGACCTACAAACACACTGGAACGGAGACTCCATCAAAGGAATTGCAATTGGAGGAGAAAAAAAGGAAATTTGGGAAATCTAGTTACTCTAAGAAAATGGCCCGGGATTATATGAGGTGCAGTGCGAAGGACCAAAAGATGCAAAAATTAAGCTAAGAGATGTTGCAAAATCAGGGGAAATAGTCAAGGAGGAAGACACAACTTACGGGGCAAGATATGAGGGACATGGCATGAACAGTTAAACAAAAAACAAAAAACAAGAAAAAATCTTTCCCAAAGTCAAAGCCATCAAAATGCAGGCAGGCCATACGCCAGCAAGTGCAGACACATGCAGCAAAGCTTGCCAAAATTGATCCCCACTGAAGGCCAAAACCGAAAAGAAGGACCTACAAACGCGGGGCTCCATGTGTGAGGGGCAGGGCTTCAGGCAGTGAGGGGCGGTGCTCTATGTGTGACGGAAGCGGCTCCATGTGTGTGGGGCAGGGCTCCAGCCAGTGATGGGCGGGGCTCCATGTGGGATGGGCAGGGCTCCATGAGTGAGGGAAGGGGTTCCATGCGTGAGGGGCGGGGTTCCGGGCTGTGAGGGGTGGGGATCCAGTCAGTGAAGGGTGGGGCTCTAGGCAGTGATTGCCGAGGCTCCATGTGTTAGGGTTAGGGCTGCAGCCAGAGAGGGGCAGGGCTCCATGTGTGAGGGAAAAGGCTCCATGTGTGTGGGGCAGGGCTCCAGCCAGTGATGGGCGGGGCTCCATGTGGGATGGGCAGGGCTCCATGCAGTGAGGGATAGGGCTCCATATTTGAGGTGCGGGGCTTCAAATATGAAGGGCAAGGCCCCATGAGTGAAGGCCGGGGTTCCAGGCTTTCAGGGGTGGGGATCCAGTCAGTGAGGGGCGGGGCTCAGGGCAGTGATGGCCGGGGCTCTTTGTGTTAGTGGCAGGGCTCCAGCCAGAGAGGGGCAAGGCTCCATGTGTGAGGGAAAGGGCTCCATGTTTGTGGGGCAGGGCTCCAGCCAGTGATGGGCGGGGATCCATGAGGGATGGGCAGGGCTCCATGCAGTCAGGGGCAAGGCTCCATCTTTGAGGGGCGGGGCTCCAATTATGAAGGGCAAGGCCCCATGAGTGAGGCGCGGGGTTCCAGGCTTTCAGGGGTGGGGATCCAGTCAGTGCGGGGCGGGGCACTAGGCAGTCATGGCTGGGGCTCCCTGTGTGAGGGGCAGGGCTTCAGGCAGTGAGGGGCGGTGGATGGAGACAGCATCGGAAATAGTGCATTAGGAAAAGTAAAAATGTAAATTTGGTAAATTTAGTGACTGTAAGAAAATGGCCCGGGATTAGGTCAGGTGCAGTGCGAAGGACTAAATGATGCCAAAACAAAGCTCACAGATATTTCAAAAGCAGCGGAAAAAGTCAAGGAGGAAAACACAACTTAGGGGGCAAGATATGAGGGACATGGCATGAATATTTAAAACAAGAAAAAAGAAAAACAAGAAAAAATCGTTCCCAAAGTCAAAGCCTTCAAAATGCAGGCAGGCCATACGCCAGCAAGTGCAGGCACATGCAGCAAAGCTTGCCAAATCTGATCCCCACTGAAGGCCCAAACAGAAAAGAAGGACGTACAAACACACTGGAACGGAGACTCCATCAAAGGAATTGCAATTGGAGGTGAAAAAAACAAAATTTGGGAAATTTAGTGACTGTAAGAAAATGGCCCGGGATAATATCAGGTGCAGTGCGAAGACCAAAAGATGCAAAAACTAAGCTCACAGATGTTGCAAAAGCAGGGGAAAAAGTCAAGGAGGAAGACACAACTTAGGTGGCAAGATATGAGGACATGGCACGGACACTTCAGAAATCAACCAAAAAATGAAAATAATCTTTCCCCAAGTCAAAGCCACCAAAAGGCATGGCATGCCATCAAGGGCAGGGAAATGCACCAATGATTCTTCGATTCGTCCCCATTGAAATCACAAGATTTCTTTTCCCTTCCCGAAAGGAAATGAAATTTCCTTTCGGGAAGGGAAAAGGAATCTTGTGAATCCCAAAAGAAAGGCTTGCAAACACTCTGGAAAGGAGATAAGTTCAAATGAAAAGCAATTGAAAAAAGCAGAAAATCAGTAATTTTATGTCTTCAAAAAATAGGCTGTGAGGAAATCAGCTGCATTGCAAAGGACCAAAAGATGCAAAAAATAGGCTCACAGATGTTGCAAAAGCAGGGGAAAAAGTCAACGAGGAAGACACATCTTAGGTGGCAAGATATGAGGGACATGGCATGGACACTTCACAAAACAACGAAAAAAAAAAAATTTTTCCAAAGTCAAAGCCATCAAAATGCAGGCAGGCCATACACCAGCAAGTCCAGGCACATGCAGCAAAGCTTGCCAAAATTGATCCCCACTGAAGGCCCAAACAGAAAAGAAGGACCTACAAACACACTGGAACGGAGACTCCATCAAAGGAATTGCAATTGGAGGAGAAAAAAAGGAAATTTGGGAAATCTAGTTACTCTAAGAAAATGGCCCGGGATTATATGAGGTGCAGTGCGAAGGACCAAAAGATGCAAAAATTAAGCTAAGAGATTTTGCAAAATCAGGGGAAATAGTCAAGGAGGAAGACACAACTTACGGGGCAAGATATGAGGGACATGGCATGAACAGTTAAACAAAAAACAAAAAACAAGAAAAAATCTTTCCCAAAGTCAAAGCCATCAAAATGCAGGCAGGCCATACGCCAGCAAGTGCAGACACATGCAGCAAAGCTTGCCAAAATTGATCCCCACTGAAGGCCAAAACCGAAAAGAAGGACCTACAAACGCGGGGCTCCATGTGTGAGGGGCAGGGCTTCAGGCAGTGAGGGGCGGTGCTCTATGTGTGACGGAAGCGGCTCCATGTGTGTGGGGCAGGGCTCCAGCCAGTGATGGGCGGGGCTCCATGTGGGATGGGCAGGGCTCCATGCAGTGAGGGATAGGGCTCCATATTTGAGGGGCGGGGCTTCAAATATGAAGGGCAAGGCCCCATGAGTGAAGGCCGGGGTTCCAGGCTTTCAGGGGTGGGGATCCAGTCAGTGAGGGGCGGGGCTCAGGGCAGTGATGGCCGGGGCTCTTTGTGTTAGTGGCAGGGCTCCAGCCAGAGAGGGGCAAGGCTCCATGTGTGAGGGAAAGGGCTCCATGTTTGTGGGGCAGGGCTCCAGCCAGTGATGGGCGGGGATCCATGAGGGATGGGCAGGGCTCCATGCAGTCAGGGGCAAGGCTCCATATTTGAGGGGCGGGGCTCCAATTATGAAGGGCAAGGCCCCATGAGTGAGGCGCGGGGTTCCAGGCTTTCAGGGGTGGGGATCCAGTCAGTGCGGGGCGGGGCACTAGGCAGTCATGGCTGGGGCTCCCTGTGTGAGGGGCAGGGCTTCAGGCAGTGAGGGGCGGTGGATGGAGACAGCATCGGAAATATTGCATTAGGAAAAGTAAAAATGTAAATTAAGTAAATGTAGTGACTGTAAGAAAATGGCCCGGGATTATGTCAGGTGCAGTGCGAAGGACTAAATGATGCCAAAACAAAGCTCACAGATATTTCAAAAGCAGCGGAAAAAGTCAAGGAGGAAAACACAACTTAGGGGCCAAGATATGAGGGACATGGCATGAATATTTAAAACAAGAAAAAAGAAAAACAAGAAAAAATCGTTCCCAAAGTCAAAGCCTTCAAAATGCAGGCAGGCCATACGCCAGCAAGTGCAGGCACATGCAGCAAAGCTTGCCAAATCTGATCCCCACTGAAGGCCAAAACAGAAAATAAGGGCCTACAAACAGGCTGGAGCGGAGACACCATCAAAGGAATTGTAATTGGAGGAGAAAAAAAGAAAATTTGGGAAATTTAGTGACTGTAAGAAAATGGCCTGTGATAATATCAGGTGCAGTGCGAAGGACCAAAAGATGCAAAAACTAAGCTCACAGATGTTGCAAAAGCAGGGGAAAAAGTCAAGGAGGAAGACACAACTTAGGTGGCAAGATATGAGGACATGGCATGGACACATCAGAAATCAACCAAAAAATGAAAATAATCTTTCCCCAAGTCAAAGCCACCAAAAGGCATGGCATGCCATCAAGGGCAGGGAAATGCACCAATGATTCTTCGATTCGTCCCCATTGAAATCACAAGATTTCTTTTCCCTTCCCGAAAGGAAATGAAATTTCCTTTCGGGAAGGGAAAAGGTATCTTGTGAATCCCAAAAGAAAGGCTTGCAAACACTCTGGAAAGGAGATAAGTTCAAATGAAATGCAATTGAAAAAAGCAGAAAATCAGTAATTTTAATGTCTTCAAAAAATAGGCTGTGAGGAAATAAGCTGCATTGCAAAGGACCAAAACATGCAAGAAATAGGCTCACAGATGTTGCAAAAGCAGGGGAAAAAGTCAAGGAGGAAGACACAACTTAGGGGGCAAGATATGAGGGACATGGCATGGACACTTCACAAAACAACGAAAAAAAAAAATTTTTCCAAAGTCAAAGCCATCCAAATGCAGGCAGGCCATACACCAGCAAGTCCAGGCACATGCAGCAAAGCTTGCCAAAATTGATCCCCACTGAAGGCCCAAACAGAAAAGAAGGACCTACAAACACACTGGAACGGAGACTCCATCAAAGGAATTGCAATTGGAGGAGAAAAAAAGGAAATTTGGGAAATCTAGTTACTCTAAGAAAATGGCCCGGGATTATATGAGGTGCAGTGCGAAGGACCAAAAGATGCAAAAATTAAGCTAAGAGATGTTGCAAAATCAGGGGAAATAGTCAAGGAGGAAGACACAACTTACGGGGCAAGATATGAGGGACATGGCATGAACAGTTAAACAAAAAACAAAAAACAAGAAAAAATCTTTCCCAAAGTCAAAGCCATCAAAATGCAGGCAGGCCATACGCCAGCAAGTGCAGACACATGCAGCAAAGCTTGCCAAAATTGATCCCCACTGAAGGCCAAAACCGAAAAGAAGGACCTACAAACGCGGGGCTCCATGTGTGAGGGGCAGGGCTTCAGGCAGTGAGGGGCGGTGCTCTATGTGTGACGGAAGCGGCTCCATGTGTGTGGGGCAGGGCTCCAGCCAGTGATGGGAGGGCCTCCATGTGGGATGGGCAGGGCTCCATGAGTGAGGGAAGGGGTTCCATGCGTGAGGGGCGGGGTTCCGGGCTGTGAGGGGTGGGGATCCAGTCAGTGAAGGGTGGGGCTCTAGGCAGTGATTGCCGAGGCTCCATGTGTTAGGGTTAGGGCTGCAGCCAGAGAGGGGCAGGGCTCCATGTGTGAGGGAAAAGGCTCCATGTGTGTGGGGCAGGGCTCCAGCCAGTGATGGGCGGGGCTCCATGTGGGATGGGCAGGGCTCCATGCAGTGAGGGATAGGGCTCCATATTTGAGGGGCGGGGCTTCAAATATGAAGGGCAAGGCCCCATGAGTGAAGGCCGGGCTTCCAGGCTTTCAGGGGTGGGGATCCAGTCAGTGAGGGGCGGGGCTCAGGGCAGTGATGGCCGGGGCTCTTTGTGTTAGTGGCAGGGCTCCAGCCAGAGAGGGGCAAGGCTCCATGTGTGAGGGAAAGGGCTCCATGTTTGTGGGGCAGGGCTCCAGCCAGTGATGGGCGGGGATCCATGAGGGATGGGCAGGGCTCCATGCAGTCAGGGGCAAGGCTCCATATTTGAGGGGCGGGGCTCCAATTATGAAGGGCAAGGCCCCATGAGTGAGGCGCGGGGTTCCAGGCTTTCAGGGGTGGGGATCCAGTCAGTGCGGGGCGGGGCACTAGGCAGTCATGGCTGGGGCTCCCTGTGTGAGGGGCAGGGCTTCAGGCAGTGAGGGGCGGTGGATGGAGACAGCATCGGAAATATTGCATTAGGAAAAGTAAAAATGTAAATTTGGTAAATTTAGTGACTGTAAGAAAATGGCTCGGGATTATGTCAGGTGCAGTGCGAAGGACTAAATGATGCCAAAACAAAGCTCACAGATATTTCAAAAGCAGCGGAAAAAGTCAAGGAGGAAAACACAACTTAGGGGGCAAGATATAAGGGACATGGCATGAATATTTAAAACAAGAAAAAAGAAAAACAAGAAAAAATCGTTCCCAAAGTCAAAGCCTTCAAAATGCAGGCCATACGCCAGCAAGTGCAGGCACATGCAGCAAAGCTTGCCAAAATTGATCCCCACTGAAGGCCCAAACAGAAAAGAAGGACTTGCAAACACGCTGGAACGGAGACTCCATCAAAGGAATTGCAATTGGAGGTGAAAAAAACAAAATTTGGGAAATTTAGTGACTGTAAGAAAATGGCCCGGGCTAATATCAGGTGCAGTGCGAAGATCAAAAGATGCAAAAACTAAGCTCACAGATGTTGCAAAAGCAGGGGAAAAAGTCAAGGAGGAAGACACAACTTAGGTGGCAAGATATGAGGACATGGCATGGACACTTCAGAAATCAACCAAAAAATGAAAAAAATCTTTCCCCAAGTCAAAGCCACCAAAAGGCATGGCATGCCATCAAGGGCAGGGAAATGCACCAATGATTCTTCGATTCGTCCCCATTGAAATCACAAGATTTCTTTTCCCTTCCCGAAAGGAAATGAAATTTCCTTTCGGGAAGGGAAAAGGAATCTTGTGAATCCCAAAAGAAAGGCTTGCAAACACTCTGGAAAGGAGATAAGTTCAAATGAAAAGCAATTGAAAAAAGCAGAAAATCAGTAATTTTAATGTCTTCAAAAAATAGGCTGTGAGGAAATCAGCTGCATTGCAAAGGACCAAAAGATGCAAAAAATAGGCTCACAGATGTTGCAAAAGCAGGGGAAAAAGTCAAGGAGGAAGACACATCTTAGGTGGCAAGATATGAGGGACATGGCATGGACACTTCACAAAACAACGAAAAAAAAAAATTTTTCCAAAGTCAAAGCCATCAAAATGCAGGCAGGCCATACACCAGCAAGTCCAGGCACATGCAGCAAAGCTTGCCAAAATTCATCCCCACTGAAGGCCCAAACAGAAAAGAAGGACCTACAAACACACTGGAACGGAGACTCCATCAAAGGAATTGCAATTGGAGGAGAAAAAAAGGAAATTTGGGAAATCTAGTTACTCTAAGAAAATGGCCCGGGATTATATGAGGTGCAGTGCGAAGGACCAAAAGATGCAAAAATTAAGCTAAGAGATGTTGCAAAATCAGGGGAAATAGTCAAGGAGGAAGACACAACTTACGGGGCAAGATATGAGGGACATGGCATGAACAGTTAAACAAAAAACAAAAAACAAGAAAAAATCTTTCCCAAAGTCAAAGCCATCAAAATGCAGGCAGGCCATACGCCAGCAAGTGCAGACACATGCAGCAAAGCTTGCCAAAATTGATCCCCACTGAAGGCCAAAACCGAAAAGAAGGACCTACAAACGCGGGGCTCCATGTGTGAGGGGCAGGGCTTCAGGCAGTGAGGGGCGGTGCTCTATGTGTGACGGAAGCGGCTCCATGTGTGTGGGGCAGGGCTCCAGCCAGTGATGGGCGGGGCTCCATGTGGGATGGGCGGGGCTCCATGAGTGAGGGAAGGGGTTCCATGCGTGAGGGGCGGGGTTCCGGGCTGTGAGGGGTGGGGATCCAGTCAGTGAGGGGTGGGGCTCTAGGCAGTGATTGCCGAGGCTCCATGTGTTAGGGTTAGGGCTGCAGCCAGAGAGGGGCAGGGCTCCATGTGTGAGGGAAAAGGCTCCATGTGTGTGGGGCAGGGCTCCAGCCAGTGATGGGCGGGGGCTCCATGTGGGATGGGCAGGGCTCCATGCAGTGAGGGATAGGGCTCCATATTTGAGGGGCGGGGCTTCAAATATGAAGGGCAAGGCCCCATGAGTGAAGGCCGGGGTTCCAGGCTTTCAGGGGTGGGGATCCAGTCAGTGCGGGGCGGGGCTCAGGGCAGTGATGGCCGGGGCTCTTTGTGTTAGTGGCAGGGCTCCAGCCAGAGAGGGGCAAGGCTCCATGTGTGAGGGAAAGGGCTCCATGTTTGTGGGGCAGGGCTCCAGCCAGTGATGGGCGGGGATCCATGAGGGATGGGCAGGGCTCCATGCAGTCAGGGGCAAGGCTCCATATTTGAGGGGCGGGGCTCCAATTATGAAGGGCAAGGCCCCATGAGTGAGGCGCGGGGTTCCAGGCTTTCAGGGGTGGGGATCCAGTCAGTGCGGGGCGGGGCACTAGGCAGTCATGGCTGGGGCTCCCTGTGTGAGGGGTAGGGCTTCAGGCAGTGAGGGGCGGTGGATGGAGACAGCATCGGAAATATTGCATTAGGAAAAGTAAAAATGTAAATTTGGTAAATTTAGTGACTGTAAGAAAATGGCTCGGGATTATGTCAGGTGCAGTGCGAAGGACTAAATGATGCCAAAACAAAGCTCACAGATATTTCAAAAGCAGCGGAAAAAGTCAAGGAGGAAAACACAACTTAGGGGGCAAGATATAAGGGACATGGCATGAATATTTAAAACAAGAAAAAAGAAAAACAAGAAAAAATCGTTCCCAAAGTCAAAGCCTTCAAAATGCAGGCAGGCCATACGCCAGCAAGTGCAGGCACATGCAGCAAAGCTTGCCAAAATTGATCCCCACTGAAGGCCCAAACAGAAAAGAAGGACTTGCAAACACGCTGGAACGGAGACTCCATCAAAGGAATTGCAATTGGAGGTGAAAAAAACAAAATTTGGGAAATTTAGTGACTGTAAGAAAATGGCCCGGGCTAATATCAGGTGCAGTGCGAAGATCAAAAGATGCAAAAACTAAGCTCACAGATGTTGCAAAAGCAGGGGAAAAAGTCAAGGAGGAAGACACAACTTAGGTGGCAAGATATGAGGACATGGCATGGACACTTCAGAAATCAACCAAAAAATGAAAAAAATCTTTCCCCAAGTCAAAGCCACCAAAAGGCATGGCATGCCATCAAGGGCAGGGAAATGCACCAATGATTCTTCGATTCGTCCCCATTGAAATCACAACATTCCTTTTCCCTTCCCGAAAGGAAATGAAATTTCCTTTCGGGAAGGGAAAAGGAATCTTGTGAATCCCAAAAGAAAGGCTTGCAAACACTCTGGAAAGGAGATAAGTTCAAATGAAATGCAATTGAAAAAAGCAGAAAATCAGTAATTTTATGTCTTCAAAAAATAGGCTGTGAGGAAATCAGCTGCATTGCAAAGGACCAAAAGATGCAAAAAATAGGCTCACAGATGTTGCAAAAGCAGGGGAAAAAGTCAAGGAGGAAGACACATCTTAGGTGGCAAGATATGAGGGACATGGCATGGACATTTCACAAAAGAACGAAAAAAAAAAAATTTTTCCAAAGTCAAAGCCATCAAAATGCAGGCAGGCCATACACCAGCAAGTCCAGGCACATGCAGCAAAGCTTGCCAAAACTGATCCCCACTGAAGGCCCAAACAGAAAAGAAGGACCTACAAACACACTGGAACGGAGACTCCATCAAAGGAATTGCAATTGGAGGAGAAAAAAAGGAAATTTGGGAAATCTAGTTACTCTAAGAAAATGGCCCGGGATTATATGAGGTGCAGTGCGAAGGACCAAAAGATGCAAAAATTAAGCTAAGAGATGTTGCAAAATCAGGGGAAATAGTCAAGGAGGAAGACACAACTTACGGGGCAAGATATGAGGGACATGGCATGAACAGTTAAACAAAAAACAAAAACCAAGAAAAAATCTTTCCCAAAGTCAAAGCCATCAAAATGCAGGCAGGCCATACGCCAGCAAGTGCAGACACATGCAGCAAAGCTTGCCAAAATTGATCCCCACTGAAGGCCAAAACCGAAAAGAAGGACCTACAAACGCGGGGCTCCATGTGTGAGGGGCAGGGCTTCAGGCAGTGAGGGGCGGTGCTCTATGTGTGACGGAAGCGGCTCCATGTGTGTGGGGCAGGGCTCCAGCCAGTGATGGGCGGGGCTCCATGTGGGATGGGCAGGGCTCCATGAGTGAGGGAAGGGGTTCCATGCGTGAGGGGCGGGGTTCCGGGCTGTGAGGGGTGGGGATCCAGTCAGTGAGGGGTGGGGCTCTAGGCAGTGATTGCCGAGGCTCCATGTGTTAGGGTTAGGGCTGCAGCCAGAGAGGGGCAGGGCTCCATGTGTGAGGGAAAAGGCTCCATGTGTGTGGGGCAGGGCTCCAGCCAGTGATGGGCGGGGCTCCATGTGGGATGGGCAGGGCTCCATGCAGTGAGGGATAGGGCTCCATATTTGAGGGGCGGGGCTTCAAATATGAAGGGCAAGGCCCCATGAGTGAAGGCCGGGCTTCCAGGCTTTCAGGGGTGGGGATCCAGTCAGTGAGGGGCAGGGCTCAGGGCAGTGATGGCCGGGGCTCTTTGTGTTAGTGGCAGGGCTCCAGCCAGAGAGGGGCAAGGCTCCATGTGTGAGGGAAAGGGCTCCATGTTTGTGGGGCAGGGCTCCAGCCAGTGATGGGCGGGGATCCATGAGGGATGGGCAGGGCTCCATGCAGTCAGGGGCAAGGCTCCATATTTGAGGGGCGGGGCTCCAATTATGAAGGGCAAGGCCCCATGAGTGAGGCGCGGGGTTCCAGGCTTTCAGGGGTGGGGATCCAGTCAGTGCGGGGCGGGGCACTAGGCAGTCATGGCTGGGGCTCCCTGTGTGAGGGGCAGGGCTTCAGGCAGTGAGGGGCGGTGGATGGAGACAGCATCGGAAATATTGCATTAGGAAAAGTAAAAATGTAAATTTGGTAAATTTAGTGACTGTAAGAAAATGGCTCGGGATTATGTCAGGTGCAGTGCGAATGACTAAATGATGCCAAAACAAAGCTCACAGATATTTCAAAAGCAGCGGAAAAAGTCAAGGAGGAAAACACAACTTAGGGGGCAAGATATGAGGGACATGGCATGAATATTTAAAACAAGAAAAAAGAAAAACAAGAAAAAATCGTTCCCAAAGTCAAAGCCTTAAAAATGCAGGCAGGCCATACGCCAGCAAGTGCAGGCACATGCAGCAAAGCTTGCCAAATCTGATCCCCACTGAAGGCCAAAACAGAAAAGAAGGGCCTACAAACAGGCTGGAGCGGAGACACCATCAAAGGAATTGTAATTGGAGGAGAAAAAAAGAAAATTTGGGAAATTTAGTGACACTAAGAAAATGGCCCGGGATAATATCAGGTGCAGTGCGAAGGACCAAAAGATGCAAAAACTAAGCTCACAGATGTTGCAAAAGCAGGGGAAAAAGTCAAGGAGGAAGACACAACTTAGGTGGCAAGATATGAGGACATGGCATGGACACTTCAGAAATCAACCAAAAAATGAAAAAAATCTTTCCCCAAGTCAAAGCCACCAAAAGGCATGGCATGCCATCAAGGGCAGGGAAATGCACCAATGATTCTTCGATTCGTCCCCATTGAAATCACAAGATTTCTTTTCCCTTACCGAAAGGAAATGAAATTTCCTTTCGGGAAGGGAAAAGGAATCTTGTGAATCCCAAAAGAAAGGCTTGCAAACACTCTGGAAAGGAGATAAGTTCAAATGAAATGCAATTGAAAAAAGCAGAAAATCAGTAATTTTATTGTCTTCAAAAAATAGGCTGTGAGGAAATCAGCTGCATTGCAAAGGACCAAAACATGCAAAAAATAGGCTCACAGATGTTGCAAAAGCAGGGGAAAAAGTCAAGGAGGAAGACACAACTTAGGGGGCAAGATATGAGGGACATGGCATGGACACTTCACAAAACAACGAAAAAAAAAAAATTTTTCCAAAGTCAAAGCCATCAAAATGCAGGCAGGCCATACACCAGCAAGTCCAGGCACATGCAGCAAAGCTTGCCAAAATTCATCCCCACTGAAGGCCAAAACCGAAAAGAAGGACCTACAAACGCGGGGCTCCATGTGTGAGGGGCAGGGCTTCAGGCAGTGAGGTGCGGTGCTCCATGTGTGACGGAAGCGGCTCCATGTGTGTGGGGCAGGGCTCCAGCCAGTGATGGGCGGGGGCTCCATGTGGGATGGGCAGGGCTCCATGAGTGAGGGAAGGGGTTCCATGCGTGAGGGGCGGGGTTCCGGGCTGTGAGGGGTGGGGATCCAGTCAGTGAGGGGTGGGGCTCTAGGCAGTGATTGCCGAGGCTCCATGTGTTAGGGTTAGGGCTGCAGCCAGAGAGGGGCAGGGCTCCATGTGTGAGGGAAAAGGCTCCATGTGTGTGGGGCAGGGCTCCAGCCAGTGATGGGCGGGGCTCCATGTGGGATGGGCAGGGCTCCATGCAGTGAGGGATAGGGCTCCATAGTTGAGGGGTGGGGCTTCAAATATGAAGGGCAAGGCCCCATGAGTGAAGGCCGGGGTTCCAGGCTTTCAGGGGTGGGGATCCAGTCAGTGAGGGGCGGGGCTCAGGGCAGTGATGGCCGGGGCTCTTTGTGTTAGTGGCAGGGCTCCAGCCAGAGAGGGGCAAGGCTCCATGTGTGAGGGAAAGGGCTCCATGTTTGTGGGGCAGGGCTCCAGCCAGTGATGGGCGGGGATCCATGAGGGATGGGCAGGGCTCCATGCAGTCAGGGGCAAGGCTCCATATTTGAGGGGCGGGGCTCCAATGATGAAGGGCAAGGCCCCATGAGTGAGGCGCGGGGTTCCAGGCTTTCAGGGGTGGGGATCCAGTCAGTGCGGGGCGGGGCACTAGGCAGTCATGGCTGGGGCTCCCTGTGTCAGGGGCAGGGCTTCAGGCAGTGAGGGGCGGTGGATGGAGACAGCATCGGAAATATTGCATTAGGAAAAGTAAAAATGTAAATTTGGTAAATTTAGTGACTGTAAGAAAATGGCCCGGGATTATGTCAGTTGCAGTGCGAAGGACTAAATGATGCCAAAACAAAGCTGACAGATATTTCAAAAGCAGCGGAAAAAGTCAAGGAGGAAAACACAACTTAGGGGGCAAGATATGAGGGACATGGCATGAATATTTAAAACAAGAAAAAAGAAAAACAAGAAAAAATCGTTCCCAAAGTCAAAGCCTTCAAAATGCAGGCAGGCCATACGCCAGCAAGTGCAGGCACATGCAGCAAAGCTTGCCAAATCTGATCCCCACTGAAGGCCAAAACAGAAAAGAAGGGCCTACAAACAGGCTGGAGCGGAGACACCATCAAAGGAATTGTAATTGGAGGAGAAAAAAAGAAAATTTGGGAAATTTAGTGACTGTAAGAAAATGGCCCGGGATAATATCAGGTGCAGTGCGAAGGACCAAAAGATGCAAAAAGTAAGCTCACAGATGTTGCAAAAGCAGGGGAAAAAGTCAAGGAGGAAGACACAACTTAGGTGGCAAGATATGAGGACATGGCATGGACACTTCAGAAATCAACCAAAAAATGAAAAAAATCTTTCCCCAAGTCAAAGCCACCAAAAGGCATGGCATGCCATCAAGGGCAGGGAAATGCACCAATGATTCTTCGATTCGTCCCCATTGAAATCACAAGATTTCTTTTCCCTTCCCGAAAGAAAATGAAATTTCCTTTCGGGAAGGGAAAAGGAATCTTGTGAATCCCAAAAGAAAGGCTTGCAAACACTCTGGAAAGGAGATAAGTTCAAATGAAATGCAATTGAAAAAAGCAGAAAATCAGTAATTTTAATGTCTTCAAAAAATAGGCTGTGAGGAAATCAGCTGCATTGCAAAGGAACAAAACATGCAAAAAATAGGCTCACAGATGTTGCAAAAGCAGGGGAAAATGTCAAGGAGGAAGACACAACTTAGGGGGCAAGATATGAGGGACATGGCATGGACACTTCACAAAACAACGAAAAAAAAAAAATTTTTCCAAAGTCAAAGGCATCAAAATGCAGGCAGGCCATACACCAGCAAGTCCAGGCACATGCAGCAAAGCTTGCCAAAATTCATCCCCACTGAAGGCCCAAACAGAAAAGAAGGACCTACAAACACACTGGAACGGAGACTCCATCAAAGGAATTGCAATTGGAGGAGAAAAAAGGAAATTTGGGAAATCTAGTTACTCTAAGAAAATGGCCCGGGATGATATGAGGTGCAGTGCGAAGGACCAAAAGACGCAAAAATTAAGCTAAGAGATGTTGCAAAATCAGGGGAAATAGTCAAGGAGGAAGACACAACTTACGGGGCAAGATATGAGGGACATGGCATGAACAGTTAAACAAAAAAAAAAAAACAAGAAAAAATCTTTCCCAAAGTCAAAGCCATCAAAATGCAGGCAGGCCATACGCCAGCAAGTGCAGACACATGCAGCAAAGCTTGCCAAAATTGATCCCCACTGAAGGCCAAAACCGAAAATAAGGGCCTACAAACGCAGGGCTCCATGTGTGAGGGGCAGGGCTTCAGGCAGTGAGGGGCGGTGCTCTATGTGTGACGGAAGCGGCTCCATGTGTGTGGGGCAGGGCTCCAGCCAGTGATGGGCGGGGCTCCATGTGGGATGGGCAGGGCTCCATGAGTGAGGGAAGGGGTTCCATGCGTGAGGGGCGGGGTTCCGGGCTGTGAGGGGTGGGGATCCAGTCAGTGAGGGGTGGGGCTCTAGGCAGTGATTGCCGAGGCTCCATGTGTTAGGGTTAGGGCTGCAGCCAGAGAGGGGCAGGGCTCCATGTGTGAGGGAAAAGGCTCCATGTGTGTGGGGCAGGGCTCCAGCCAGTGATGGGCGGGGCTCCATGTGGGATGGGCAGGGCTCCATGCAGTGAGGGATAGGGCTCCATAGTTGAGGGGCGGGGCTTCAAATATGAAGGGCAAGGCCCCATGAGTGAAGGCGCGGGGTTCCAGGCTTTCAGGGGTGGGGATCCAGTCAGTGAGGGGCGGGGCTCAGGGCAGTGATGGCCGGGGCTCTTTGTGTTAGTGGCAGGGCTCCAGCCAGAGAGCGGCAAGGCTCCATGTGTGAGGGAAAGGGCTCCATGTTTGTGGGGCAGGGCTCCAGCCAGTGATGGGCGGGGATCCATGAGGGATGGGCAGGGCTCCATGCAGTCAGGGGCAAGGCTCCATATTTGAGGGGCGGGGCTCCAATTATGAAGGGCAAGGCCCCATGAGTGAGGCGCGGGGTTCCAGGCTTTCAGGGGTGGGGATCCAGTCAGTGCAGGGCGGGGCACTAGGCAGTCATGGCTGGGGCTCCCTGTGTGAGGGGCAGGGCTTCAGGCAGTGAGGGGCGGTGGATGGAGACAGCATCGGAAATATTGCATTAGGAAAAGTAAAAATGTAAATTTGGTAAATTTAGTGACTGTAAGAAAATGGCCCGGGATTATGTCAGGTGCAGTGCGAAGGACTAAATGATGCCAAAACAAAGCTCACAGATATTTCAAAAGCAGCGGAAAAAGTCAAGGAGGAAAACACAACTTAGGGGCAAGATATGAGGGACATGGCATGAATATTTAAAACAAGAAAAAAGAAAAACAAAAAAAAATCGTTCCCAAAGTCAAAGCCTTCAAAATGCAGGCAGGCCATATGCCAGCAAGTGCAGGCACATGCAGCAAAGCTTGCCAAATCTGATCCCCACTGAAGGCTAAAACAGAAAAGAAGGGCCTACAAACAGGCTGGAGCGGAGACACCATCAAAGGAATTGTAATTGGAGGAGAAAAAAAGAAAATTTTGGAAATTTAGTGACTGTAAGAAAATGGCCCGGGATAATATCAGGTGCAGTGCGAAGGACCAAAAGATGCAAAAACTAAGCTCACAGATGTTGCAAAAGCAGGGGAAAAAGTCAAGGAGGAAGACACAACTTAGGTGGCAAGATATGAGGACATGGCATGGACACTTCAGAAATCAACCAAAAAATGAAAAAAATCTTTCCCCAAGTCAAAGCCACCAAAAGGCATGGCATGCCATCAAGGGCAGGGAAATGCACCAATGATTCTTCGATTCGTCCCCATTGAAATCACAAGATTTCTTTTCCCTTCCCGAAAGGAAATGAAATTTCCTTTCGGGAAGGGAAAAGGAATCTTGTGAATCCCAAAAGAAAGGCTTGCAAACACTCTGGAAAGGAGATAAGTTCAAATGAAATGCAATTGAAAAAAGCAGAAAATCAGTAATTTTAATGTCTTCAAAAAATAGGCTGTGAGGAAATCAGCTGCATTGCAAAGGACCAAAACATGCAAAAAATAGGCTCACAGATGTTGCAAAAGCAGCGGAAAAAGTCAAGGAGGGAAGACACAATTTAGAGGGCAAGATATGAGGGACATGGCATGGACACTTCACAAAACAACGAAAAAAAAAAAAAATTTTCCAAAGTCAAAGCATCAAAATGCAGGCAGGCCATACACCAGCAAGTCCAGGCACATGCAGCAAAGCTTGCCAAAATTCATCCCCACTGAAGGCCCAAACAGAAAAGAAGGACCTACAAACACACTGGAACGGAGACTCCATCAAAGGAATTGCAATTGGAGGAGAAAAAAAGGAAATTTGGGAAATCTAGTTACTCTAAGAAAATGGCCCGGGATTATATGAGGTGCAGTGCGAAGGAACAAAAGATGCAAAAATTAAGCTAAGAGATGTTGCAAAATCAGGGGAAATAGTCAAGGAGGAAGACACAACTTTACGGGGCAAGATATGAGGGACATGGCTATGAACAGTTAAACAAAAAAAAAAAACCAAGAAAAAATCTTTCCCAAAGTCAAAGCCATCAAAATGCAGGCAGGCCATACGCCAGCAAGTGCAGACACATGCAGCAAAGCTTGCCAAAATTGATCCCCACTGAAGGCCAAAACCGAAAAGAAGGACCTACAAACGCAGGGCTCCATGTGTGAGGGGCAGGGCTTCAGGCAGTGAGGGGCGGTGCTCTATGTGTGACGGAAGCGGCTCCATGTGTGTGGGGCAGGGCTCCAGCCAGTGATGGGCGGGGCCTCCATGTGGGATGGGCAGGGCTCCATGAGTGAGGGAAGGGGTTCCATGCGTGAGGGGCGGGGTTCCGGGCTGTGAGGGGTGGGGATCCAGTCAGTGAGGGGTGGGGCTCTAGGCAGTGATTGCCGAGGCTCATGTGTTAGGGTTAGGGCTGCAGCCAGAGAGGGGCAGGGGCTCCATGTGTGAGGGAAAAGGCTCCATGTGTGTGGGGCAGGGCTCCAGCCAGTGATGGGCGGGGCTCCATGTGGGATGGGCAGGGCTCCATGCAGTGAGGGATAGGGCTCCATAGTTGAGGGGCGGGGCTTCAAATATGAAGGGCAAGGCCCCATGAGTGAAGGCCGGGGTTCCAGGCTTTCAGGGGTGGGGATCCAGTCAGTGAGGGGGCGGGGCTCAGGGCAGTGATGGCCGGGGCTCTTTGTGTTAGTGGCAGGGCTCCAGCCAGAGAGGGGCAAGGCTCCATGTGTGAGGGAAAGGGCTCCATGTTTGTGGGGCAGGGCTCCAGCCAGTGATGGGCGGGGATCCATGAGGGATGGGTAGGGCTCCATGCAGTCAGGGGGCAAGGCTCCATATTTGAGGGGCGGGGGCTCCAATTATGAAGGGCAAGGCCCCATGAGTGAGGCGCGGGGGTTCCAGGCTTTCAGGGGGGTGGGGATCCAGTCAGTGCGGGGCGGGGCACTAGGCAGTCATGGCTGGGGCTCCCTGTGTGAGGGGGCAGGGCTTCAGGCAGTGAGGGGCGGTGGATGGAGACAGCATGGGAAATATTGCATTAGGAAAAGTAAAAATGTAAATTTGGTAAATTTAGTGACTGTAAGAAAATGGCCCGGGATTATGTCAGGTGCAGTGCGAAGGACTAAATGATGCCAAAACAAAGCTCACAGATATTTCAAAAGCAGCGGAAAAAGTCAAGGAGGGAAAACACAACTTAGGGGCAAGATATGAGGGACATGGCATGAATATTTAAAACAAGAAAAAAGAAAAACAAAAAAAAATCGTTCCCAAAGTCAAAGCCTTCAAAATGCAGGCAGGCCATACGCCAGCAAGTGCAGGCACATGCAGCAAAGCTTGCCAAATCTGATCCCCACTGAAGGCTAAAACAGAAAAGAAGGGCCTACAAACAGGCTGGAGCGGAGACACCATCAAAGGAATTGTAATTGGAGGAGAAAAAAAGAAAATTTGGGAAATTTAGTGACTGTAAGAAAATGGCCCGGGATAATATCAGGTGCAGTGCGAAGGACCAAAAGATGCAAAAACTAAGCTCACAGATGTTGCAAAAGCAGGGGAAAAAGTCAAGGAGGAAGACACAACTTAGGTGGCAAGATATGAGGACATGGCATGGACACTTCAGAAATCAACCAAAAAATGAAAAAAATCTTTCCCCAAGTCAAAGCCACCAAAAGGCATGGCATGCCATCAAGGGCAGGGAAATGCACCAATGATTCTTCGATTCGTCCCCATTGAAATCACAAGATTTCTTTTCCCTTCCCGAAAGGAAATGAAATTTCCTTTCGGGAAGGGAAAAGGAATCTTGTGAATCCCAAAAGAAAGGCTTGCAAACACTCTGGAAAGGAGATAAGTTCAAATGAAATGCAATTGAAAAAAGCAGAAAATCAGTAATTTTAATGTCTTCAAAAAATAGGCTGTGAGGAAATCAGCTGCATTGCAAAGGACCAAAACATGCAAAAAATAGGCTCACAGATGTTGCAAAAGCAGCGGAAAAAGTCAAGGAGGAAGACACAATTTAGAGGGCAAGATATGAGGGACATGGCATGGACACTTCACAAAACAACGAAAAAAAAAAATTTTTCCAAAGTCCAAAGCCATCAAAATGCAGGCAGGCCATACACCAGCAAGTCCAGGCACATGCAGCAAAGCTTGCCAAAATTCATCCCCACTGAAGGCCCAAACAGAAAAGAAGGACCTACAAACACACTGGAACGGAGACTCCATCAAAGGAATTGCAATTGGAGGAGAAAAAAAGGAAATTTGGGAAATCTAGTTACTCTAAGAAAATGGCCCGGGATTATATGAGGTGCAGTGCGAAGGAACAAAAGATGCAAAAATTAAGCTAAGAGATGTTGCAAAATCAGGGGAAATAGTCAAGGAGGAAGACACAACTTACGGGGCAAGATATGAGGGACATGGCATGAACAGTTAAACAAAAAAAAAAAAACAAGAAAAAATCTTTCCCAAAGTCAAAGCCATCAAAATGCAGGCAGGCCATACGCCAGCAAGTGCAGACACATGCAGCAAAGCTTGCCAAAATTGATCCCCACTGAAGGCCAAAACCGAAAAGGACCTACAAACTCGGGGCTCCATGTGTGAGGGGCAGGGCTTCAGGCAGTGAGGGGCGGTGCTCTATGTGTGACGGAAGCGGCTCCATGTGTGTGGGGCAGGGCTCCAGCCAGTGATGGGCGGGGCTCCATGTGGGATGGGCAGGGCTCCATGAGTGAGGGAAGGGGTTCCATGCGTGAGGGGGCGGGGTTCCGGGCTGTGAGGGGTGGGGATCCAGTCAGTGAGGGGGTGGGGCTCTAGGCAGTGATTGCCGAGGCTCCATGTGTTAGGGTTAGGGCTGCAGCCAGAGAGGGGGCAGGGCTCCATGTGTGAGGGGAAAAGGCTCCATGTGTGTGGGGCAGGGCTCCAGCCAGTGATGGGCGGGGCTCCAGGCTTTCAGGGGTGGGGATCCAGTCAGTGTGGGGCGGGGCACTAGGCAGTCATGGCTGGGGCTCCCTGTGTGAGGGGCAGGGCTTCAGGCAGTGAGGGGCGGTGGATGGAGACAGCATGGGAAAATATTGCATTAGGAAAAGTAAAAATGTAAATTTGGTAAATTTAGTGACTGTAAGAAAAGGGCCCGGGATTATGTCAGGTGCAGTGTGAAGGACTAAATGATGCCAAAACAAAGCTCACAGATATTTCAAAAGCAGCGGAAAAAGTCAAGGAGGAAAACACAACTTAGGGGGCAAGATATGAGGGACATGGCATGAATATTTAAAACAAGAAAAAAGAAAAAACAAGAAAAAATCGTTCCCAAAGTCAAAGCCTTCAAAATGCAGGCAGGCCATACGCCAGCAAGTGCAGGCACATGCAGCAAAGCTTGCCAAATCTGATCCCCACTGAAGGCCAAAACAGAAAAGAAGGGCCTACAAACAGGCTGGAGCGGAGACACCATCAAAGGAATTGTAATTGGAGGAGAAAAAAAAGAAAATTTGGGAAATTTAGTGACTGTAAGAAAATGGCCCGGGATAATATCAGGTGCAGTGCGAAGGACCAAAAGATGCAAAAACTAAGCTCACAGATGTTGCAAAAGCAGGGGAAAAAGTCAAGGAGGAAGACACAACTTAGGTGGCAAGATATGAGGACATGGCATTGGACACTTCAGAAATCAACCAAAAAATGAAAAAAATCTTTCCCCAAGTCAAAGCCACCAAAAGGCATGGCATGCCATCAAGGGCAGGGAAATGCACCAATGATTCTTCGATTCGTCCCCATTGAAATCACAAGATTTCTTTTCCCTTCCCGAAAGGAAATGAAATTTCCTTTCGGGAAGGGAAAAGGAATCTTGTGAATCCCAAAAGAAAGGCTTGCAAACACTCTGGAAAGGAGATAAGTTCAAATGAAATGCAATTGAAAAAAGCAGAAAATCAGTAATTTTAATGTCTTCAAAAAATAGGCTGTGAGGAAATCAGCTGCATTGCAAAGGACCAAAACATGCAAAAAAATAGGCTCACAGATGTTGCAAAAGCAGCGGAAAAAGTCAAGGAGGAAGACACAATTTAGAGGGCAAGATATGAGGGACATGGCATGGACACTTCACAAAACAACGAAAAAAAAAAAATTTTTCCAAAGTCAAAGCCATCAAAATGCAGGCAGGCCATACACCAGCAAGTCCAGGCACATGCAGCAAAGCTTGCCAAAATTCATCCCCACTGAAGGCCCCAAACAGAAAAGAAGGACCTACAAACACACTGGAACGGAGACTCCATCAAAGGAATTGCAATTGGAGGAGAAAAAAAGGAAATTTGGGAAATCTAGTTACTCTAAGAAAATGGCCCGGGATTATATGAGGTGCAGTGCGAAGGAACAAAAGATGCAAAAATTAAGCTAAGAGATGTTGCAAAATCAGGGGAAATAGTCAAGGAGGAAGACACAACTTACGGGGCAAGATATGAGGGACATGGCATGAACAGTTAAACAAAAAAAAAAAAAACAAAGAAAAAATCTTTCCCAAAGTCAAAGCCATCAAAATGCAGGCAGGCCATACGCCAGCAAGTGCAGACACATGCAGGCAAAGCTTGCCAAAATTGATCCCCACTGAAGGCCAAAACCGAAAAGGACCTACAAACTCGGGGCTCCATGTGTGAGGGGCAGGGCCTTCAGGCAGTGAGGGGCGGTGCTCTATGTGTGACGGAAGCGGCTCCATGTGTGTGGGGCAGGGCTCCAGCCAGTGATGGGCGGGGGCTCCATGTGGGATGGGCAGGGCTCCATGAGTGAGGGGAAGGGGTTCCATGCGTGAGGGGCGGGGTTCCGGGGCTGTGAGGGGTGGGGATCCAGTCAGTGAGGGGTGGGGCTCTAGGCAGTGATTGCCGAGGCTCCATGTGTTAGGGTTAGGGCTGCAGCCAGAGAGGGGCAGGGCTCCATGTGTGAGGGAAAAGGCTCCATGTGTGTGGGGCAGGGCTCCAGCCAGTGATGGGCGGGGCTCCATGTGGGATGGGCAGGGCTCCATGCAGTGAGGGATAGGGCTCCATAGTTGAGGGGCGGGGCTTCAAATATGAAGGGCAAGGCCCCATGAGTGAAGGCCGGGGGTTCCAGGCTTTCAGGGGTGGGGATCCAGTCAGTGAGGGGCGGGGCTCAGGGCAGTGATGGCCGGGGCTCTTTGTGTTAGTGGCAGGGCTCCAGCCAGAGAGGGGCAAGGCTCCATGTGTGAGGGAAAGGGCTCCATGTTTGTGGGGCAGGGCTCCAGCCAGTGATGGGCGGGGATCCATGAGGGATGGGTAGGGCTCCATGCAGTCAGGGGCAAGGCTCCATATTTGAGGGGCGGGGCTCCAATTATGAAGGGCAAGGCCCCATGAGTGAGGCGCGGGGTTCCAGGCTTTCAGGGGTGGGGATCCAGTCAGTGCGGGGCGGGGGCACTAGGCAGTCATGGCTGGGGCTCCCTGTGTGAGGGGCAGGGCTTCAGGCAGTGAGGGGCGGTGGATGGAGACAGCATGGGAAATATTGCATTAGGAAAAGTAAAAATGTAAATTTGGTAAATTTAGTGACTGTAAGAAAATGGCCCGGGATTATGTCAGGTGCAGTGCGAAGGACTAAATGATGCCAAAACAAAGCTCACAGATATTTCAAAAGCAGCGGAAAAAGTCAAGGAGGAAAACACAACTTAGGGGCAAGATATGAGGGACATGGCATGAATATTTAAAACAAGAAAAAAGAAAAAACAAAAAAAAATCGTTCCCAAAGTCAAAGCCTTCAAAATGCAGGCAGGCCATACGCCAGCAAGTGCAGGCACATGCAGCAAAGCTTGCCAAATCTGATCCCCACTGAAGGCTAAAACAGAAAAGAAGGGCCTACAAACAGGCTGGAGCGGAGACACCATCAAAGGAATTGTAATTGGAGGAGAAAAAAAGAAAATTTGGGAAATTTAGTGACTGTAAGAAAATGGCCCGGGATAATATCAGGTGCAGTGCGAAGGACCAAAAGATGCAAAAACTAAGCTCACAGATGTTGCAAAAGCAGGGGAAAAAGTCAAGGAGGAAGACACAACTTAGGTGGCAAGATATGAGGACATGGCATGGACACTTCAGAAATCAACCAAAAAATGAAAAAAAATCTTTCCCCAAGTCAAAGCCACCAAAAGGCATGGCATGCCATCAAGGGCAGGGAAATGCACCAATGATTCTTCGATTCGTCCCCATTGAAATCACAAGATTTCTTTTCCCTTCCCAAAAGGAAATGAAATTTCCTTTCGGGAAGGGAAAAGGAATCTTGTGAAAGAAAGGCTTGCAAACACTCTGGAAAGGAGATAAGTTCAAATGAAATGCAATTGAAAAAAGCAGAAAATCAGTAATTTTAATGTCTTCAAAAAATAGGCTGTGAGGAAATCAGCTGCATTGCAAAGGACCAAAACATGCAAAAAATAGGCTCACAGATGTTGCAAAAGCAGCGGAAAAAGTCAAGGAGGAAGACACAATTTAGAGGGCAAGATATGAGGGACATGGCATGGACACTTCACAAAACAACGAAAAAAAAAAATTTTTCCAAAGTCAAAGCCATCAAAATGCAGGCAGGCCATACACCAGCAAGTCCAGGCACATGCAGCAAAGCTTGCCAAAATTCATCCCCACTGAAGGCCCAAACAGAAAAGAAGGACCTACAAACACACTGGAACGGAGACTCCATCAAAGGAATTGCAATTGGAGGAGAAAAAAAGGAAATTTGGGAAATCTAGTTACTCTAAGAAAATGGCCTGGGATTATATGAGGTGCAGTGCGAAGGAACAAAAGATGCAAAAATTAAGCTAAGAGATGTTGCAAAATCAGTGGAAATAGTCAAGGAGGAAGACACAACTTACGGGGCAAGATATGAGGGACATGGCATGAACAGTTAAACAAAAAAAAAAAAACAAGAAAAAATCTTTCCCAAAGTCAAAGCCATCAAAATGCAGGCAGGCCATACGCCAGCAAGTGCAGACACATGCAGCAAAGCTTGCCAAAATTGATCCCCACTGAAGGCCAAAACCGAAAAGGACCTACAAACTCGGGGCTCCATGTGTGAGGGGCAGGGCTTCAGGCAGTGAGGGGCGGTGCTCTATGTGTGACGGAAGCGGCTCCATGTGTGTGGGGGCAGGGCTCCAGCCAGTGATGGGCGGGGGCTCCATGTGGGATGGGCAGGGCTCCATGAGTGAGGGAAGGGGTTCCATGCGTGAGGGGCGGGGTTCCGGGCTGTGAGGGGTGGGGATCCAGTCAGTGAGGGGTGTGGGGCTCTAGGCAGTGATTGCCGAGGCTCCATGTGTTAGGGTTAGGGCTGCAGCCAGAGAGGGGCAGGGCTCCATGTGTGAGGGAAAAGGCTCCATGTGTGTGGGGCAGGGCTCCAGCCAGTGATGGGCGGGGCTCCATGTGGGATGGGCAGGGCTCCATGCAGTGAGGGATAGGGCTCCATAGTTGAGGGGTGGGGCTTCAAATATGAAGGGCAAGGCCCCATGAGGTGAAGGCCGGGGTTCCAGGCTTTCAGGGGTGGGGATCCAGTCAGTGAGGGGCGGGGCTCAGGGCAGTGATGGCCGGGGCTCTTTGTGTTAGTGGCAGGGCTCCAGCCAGAGAGGGGCAAGGCTCCATGTGTGAGGGAAAGGGCTCCATGTTTGTGGGGCAGGGCTCCAGCCAGTGATGGGCGGGGATCCATGAGGGATGGGCAGGGCTCCATGCAGTCAGGGGCAAGGCTCCATATTTGAGGGGCGGGGGCTCCAATTATGAAGGGCAAGGCCCCATGAGTGAGGCGCGGGGTTCCAGGCTTTCAGGGGTGGGGATCCAGTCAGTGCGGGGCGGGGGCACTAGGCAGTCATTGGCTGGGGCTCCCTGTGTGAGGGGCAGGGCTTCAGGCAGTGAGGGGCGGTGGATGGAGACAGCATGGGAAATATTGCATTAGGAATAAGTAAAAATGTAAATTTGGTAAATTTAGTGACTGTAAGAAAAGGGCCCGGGATTATGTCAGGTGCAGTGTGAAGGACTAAATGATGCCAAAACCAAAGCTCACAGATATTTCAAAAGCAGCGGAAAAAGTCAAGGAGGAAAACACAACTTAAGGGGCAAGATATGAGGGACATGGCATGAATATTTAAAACAAGAAAAAAGAAAAACAAGAAAAAATCGTTCCCAAAGTCAAAGCCTTCAAAATGCAGGCAGGCCATACGCCAGCAAGTGCAGGCACATGCAGCAAAGCTTGCCAAATCTGATCCCCACTGAAGGCCAAAACAGAAAAGAAGGGCCGACAAACAGGCTGGAGCGGAGACATCATCAAAGGAATTGTAATTGGAGGAGAAAAAAAGAAAATTTGGGAAATTTAGTGACTGTAAGAAAATGGCCCGGGATAATATCAGGTGCAGTGCGAAGGACCAAAAGATGCAAAAACTAAGCTCACAGATGTTGCAAAAGCAGGGGAAAAAGTCAAGGAGGAAGACACAACTTAGGTGGCAAGATATGAGGACATGGCATGGACACTTCAGAAATCAACCAAAAAATGAAAAAAATCTTTCCCCAAGTCAAAGCCACCAAAAGGCATGGCATGCCATCAAGGGCAGGGAAATGCACCAATGATTCTTCGATTCGTCCCCATTGAAATCACAAGATTTCTTTTCCCTTCCCGAAAGGAAATGAAATTTCCTTTCGGGAAGGGAAAAGGAATCTTGTGAATCCCAAAAGAAAGGCTTGCAAACACTCTGGAAAGGAGATAAGTTCAAATGAAATGCAATTGAAAAAAGCAGAAAATCAGTAATTTTAATGTCTTCAAAAAATAGGCTGTGAGGAAATCAGCTGCATTGCAAAGGACCAAAACATGCAAAAAATAGGCTCACAGATGTTGCAAAAGCAGCGGAAAAAGTCAAGGAGGAAGACACAACTTAGGGGGCAAGATATGAGGGACATGGCATGGACACTTCACAAAACAACGAAAAAAAAAAAATTTTTTCCAAAGTCAAAGCCATCAAAATGCAGGCAGGCCATACACCAGCAAGTCCAGGCACATGCAGCAAAGCTTGCCAAAATTCATCCCCACTGAAGGCCCAAACAGAAAAGAAGGGACCTACAAACACACTGGAACGGAGACTCCATCAAAGGAATTGCAATTGGAGGAGAAAAAAAGGAAATTTGGGAAATCTAGTTACTCTAAGAAAATGGCCCGGGGATTATATGAGGTGCAGTGCGAAGGAACAAAAGATGCAAAAATTAAGCTAAGAGATGTTGCAAAATCAGTGGAAATAGTCAAGGAGGAAGACACAACTTACGGGGCAAGATATGAGGGACATGGCATGAACAGTTAAACAAAAAAAAAAAAACAAGAAAAAATCTTTCCCAAAGTCAAAGCCATCAAAATGCAGGCAGGCCATACGCCAGCAAGTGCAGACACATGCAGCAAAGCTTGCCAAAATTGATCCCCACTGAAGGCCAAAACCGAAAAGGACCTACAAACTCGGGGCTCCATGTGTGAGGGGCAGGGCTTCAGGCAGTGAGGGGCGTGCTCTATGTGTGACGGAAGCGGCTCCATGTGTGTGGGGCAGGGCTCCAGCCAGTGATGGGCGGGGCTCCATGTGGGATGGGCAGGGCTCCATGAGTGAGGGAAGGGGTTCCATGCGTGAGGGGCGGGGTTCCGGGCTGTGAGGGGTGGGGATCCAGTCAGTGAGGGGGTGGGGCTCTAGGCAGTGATTGCCGAGGCTCCATGTGTTAGGGTTAGGGCTGCAGCCAGAGAGGGGCAGGGCTCCATGTGTGAGGGAAAAGGCTCCATGTGTGTGGGGCAGGGCTCCAGCCAGTGATGGGCGGGGCTCCATG